>CANXYC012847882.1:0-33339 GCA_948193065.1 Aleurites moluccanus
TGATTTGTATTTCTGATCTTATAAAAGTATAAGTGAAAAAAAATTAAAATAATAATAATTATTATTATTTTTAATTTAATCATGTATTGATAATGATAGTAAATTTATTTATTTTGATATTGCAAAGTTATTCTTTTATTTTAAATATATTATTTTTTTGTTAGAATTAACTCTTAATGTATGGATAATATTTACAAATAATGATATGTTAATATTTTTCATATATCGAATATGCTCCTGCAGTAGCAATATCGATAAAAAAAAAAGATTGTAAAAATATTATGAATTAATTTCATGCATTCTGATTTAATCTCATTTCTTGAAGTGAATGTAGTTATATTTAATTGAATAAAATAATAAGTCGTTAATGAAAAATTCATGAAATATATTATGGTGATTTTATCTAATTCCCTGAAGTGAATGTGGTAATATATAACAAT
Organism: Aleurites moluccanus; assembly: GCA_948193065.1. Taxonomy (NCBI): domain Eukaryota; kingdom Viridiplantae; phylum Streptophyta; class Magnoliopsida; order Malpighiales; family Euphorbiaceae; genus Aleurites; species Aleurites moluccanus. The sequence continues at coordinate 441 of CANXYC012847882.1, forward strand.
AATACTATGAAATTTAAAAGTAAATATATAATAATTATTCTTTCATAAGAATAAAGAAATATCATAAAAATATTTATCACCACCAGAAGTGGGATAAAATTATACAGAAATAAAAATAGAAAAGGTGGACAAAATTTTTTAAAGTAAATATTATCAATATGGTATGAAGAAAAATTTGTCAAATACTTGTCGTATGATAAAATATCTTATTGATATTTATCGAACATCGCAATAAGAGAGGAAAAATATGAAGATAAATTTTCTCTCTAATAATGATGATCTTAACTATGATCATATATATATATTGCTCATATTGATGTGACAAATATGTTTTTGAAAATATTAAAAAGGAGAATTGATTTCTATATATATTGTGAATGGTGCGATAACTCGTACAATTTAAAAAATGTCAAATATTTTTCTTATTTAAAAACGGGTGAAACAATTGTTTCTAGTAAAACAAAAAATAATTGAAAACTTCAGAAGAGTCAATATATTATTACTAAGAGGAACAATATTTATTATATATAATGTATTATTTTCTCCAAAGTCTCATAGAAATGTGTTAAGTTTAAAAAATATTCGTAATAATGGATATCATATTGAGACAGTAAATAAGATGAATAAAAATATTTCCATATTACAAGTATTATTTCGGGTAGAAAAATATAGTAAAAAATTTTCTGTTATTTTCTCTAATTTGTATTATACAAAAATTAGTGAAATTAAAAAGAATCTTATAGTAAACCAGAAGTTTACATATCCAAATATTTTTATTATTTGAAATGATAAGTTAGGTCATCTTTGTTTAAAAATAATGAAAAAAATATTGAAAATTCACGTTGAAGCCATTGAAGAACTAAAAGATTCTTCAAATTAATCAATTGACTTTTGGTCAAAAACTATATTTTTTCATCTAGAATTTTTGAATGTGCGATATATATTCTAATTATTCCACCATAATGCACTAAGATGAGTCCTCAAAAGAGATTAGAAATATAAATTGGATATAAATCTCCCTCAATAATTAAATATTTTGAGTCATTAATGGGAGATGTATTTACTACTCGATTTGCAGATTGTCATTTGATAAAGTAATATTCTCAGTATTAGGGGGAGATAATAAAAGTTGAGAAATACAAAACAATATGAACAAGAAATTCATAAATTAATTTATCTGCAAAAATTAGCAAATTTATTGCCGGATACACTTGCTAATTTAAAACGAGTAACAAAATCTCATATAACAGCTGTTAACTTTTTAATTTGTATTGTTATCCCATAATGATAATGTATTAATATTAATGAATCTCAAGCACGCTTAAAGTATGAACAACTATTAGTTATAAAAATAAAAATCATTGAAAGAGAAAAGAAATAAATAATAAAGATAATTTTATTGAAAATGCAGATACTAACATAAATACACTTCTTGAAAAAGTAAAAGTGTCTGAAATTAATAAAAATAAAGAAATATTATGTTAGTTCTGAAAAAAGATGAATCGACATGAAATGGTTGTGAACTATTATTTTGCATATCTTATAACATTAAATATTATGAATGAAAATGATGATCTTGAACCACAATCTGTTCAAAAATGTCGAAATAGAATTGATTTGCCAAAATGAAAATATGTAATATAAGCAAAATTAAATTCTCTTGAAAAACGTAAAGTTTTCGGACCAGTAGTCCAAAACCTAAAAGTGTGAAACCAATAGGATACAAATGGGTATTTGTACGAAAAAGAAATGAGAAAAATGAAGTTGTAAAATACAAAGCAAGACTTGTTGCATAAGGATTTTCACAAAAATCTGAAATCAATTATGAAAATATATACTATTTTGTGGTGGATGCAATAATATTTTAATATTTTATTAATATATCAATGTATGAAGACTTGATATGCACCTAATGGATGTAGTCGCAACTTACCTATATGGCTCAATTGATAATGATATGAAAATCTCTGGAGGATTTAAAATGCTAGAAAAATATAATTTAAGTTCTTGAGAGATTTATTCAATTAAATTACAAAGATCTTTGTATAAATTAAAATAATTTGGGCTCATATAGTAAAATCGTTTTAGTGAATACTTATTCAAAGTAGAATATAAAAGCAATACTATAGAGAAATTTGTATATGAATTTGCCATAATTATTGTATATATTGATGATTTGAATATCATTGGAATTGCTGAAAAATTTTCAAAAGTAACATATTGTTTAAAAAAAGAATTTGAGATGCATTATTTTGAAAAAATAAAATTATGTCTTGATTACAAATTGAATATTTGGCAAAAAAATTTTTTATTTATTAGTTAACTTATATACAAAAAGTTCATTTATAATTTATATACAAAACACATTCATTAAATAGTTTAATACTTGTTCGGTCACTTAATGTGAATAAAAACTCTTTTCAGTTAGAGAAGATAATGAAGATATTTTTGATTCTGAAGTACCATATCTTATACAATAGGCGCACTAATATATTACAAAAGAATTGTGAAATTGATGTTCAATAAATTCGTTCAAGTGACAATCTAACAGATTTGTTCATTAAGGTATTGCCTACTATAACATTCAAGAAATTAGTTAACAATATTGAAATGTGACGCCTTAAAAATTTTCAATGATATTGCAAATATGGGAAGTTTAATACTATACTATTTTTTCCTTAATCAAAAGTTTTGTCCAATTGGGTTTTCCTGATAAGGTTTTTAATGAGACAGTATGCCATTTGCAATGCGAAAATATTGTACTCTTTTTCTTTCATTAATTTTTTTTTCCACTGAATTTTTACTAGTAAAATTTTAATAAGCTATATTCTTTATAAATATGAACATTCAAAAGAGAATGTTATAAATATATAAATAAATATAGATGTTCATTTATCTATTCCATCACTTATAAGATAAATATGAATATTTATTTATTTATCTCACTACTCATAAGTTTTTATAATTAAATTTAATTATATTATTTATATTATAATTTATGATTAATTTTTATATATTATAACATAAAATAAGATGAATTCTATAAATAAAAGTTCATATTACTTTATAATACACATCAAAAATATAATAAAAAACTTCCTTTATATTATTATTATTCTTATTTTTATTTTATTTATTTTTCATAACTAATTAAAAAAAAAAAATGATATTATTATATAATTTTAGGATGTTAAGAAGACTATCCAAGCAAGCCACCAAAACTTCCTTACAAACATTAACTATTTTAATATCCATTAAAACAAACATTATAAATATAAATATTCCATCATTCTAAATGGAAAAAAAAAAAAAAAAAATCAGATAAAAAACCCAACCCAATCCATGATCTGATAATCATGCACCAGGAGCAGCATCCTTCACCTTGCTCTGCAAATACCCACCATATTCACTAGCATAATCCTTCACGTGGCTAGCCGTATCATAAATTCGACCCTGAGCATAATCGAATCGGTCTGAACCGGGTGGATTCATCCCTTTAAAATACCTATAAGCCCAAGATGATCCACCCACAGCCGCCGCCACGAATCCACAAAAGGACAAAAAACCAGCGACGAAGATAAAGAAGACGACGGCGATTGGGAACCATATGGGACTAGAAATTATAATCAGTGGAGTAAAAAAGATTAGAGAAAGAACAGCAACAGTAACGGTGACGCCTGCAAGAAGGAGAAGAACAGACCCGGTAATTATAAGAGTCAAGAAACCGAGGAGTTGGGTTGAGTTAGGTGCGTGAGCTTGAAGTTTACGTAGAAAAGTAGAACCATTGGGTGAGAGTCTTGAAGGTCTCTGAGGAGTAAGATCAGCCATGGGAGACAAAATTGAGTTTTAACGTCAGAGAAGAGAAAGGGAACTGTTAAAAAAAGAAGGAAAGGGTAGGGTTTGATGAAGGGACAGGTGTTAAGATTGGTTGGATAATGGAGACATGCAAGGGTACACGTGGCAGGTTCTAGTTTTGGGAAAGTCCTACATATGAGCCGTCATTTACATATTTTGCATTTGTTGTGTTGTGCTTTGAAGGTTGTTTTTATGTTTGGGTCCATTGGGCCCTGTCTGTAACAAAATGAACATTAAAAAATCTATAAAGACTTTTAGTGATTATTAAAAATGTGACATTTTAATTTACGAAATGAAGAAAAAATTTACTCGTTAGATGATAATTAACTTCGATTATAAAGGTTTAATATAATTTTATTATTCTAACCTTCAGATCTCATGTATGAGGTAAAATTGAGTGATGAATTTTTAATGTTACTAATAAGGAATAAATGTGGCTCTTAACTTTTGGGATTTTTGATATGATTTTGGCCTAAATTATAAGGAAGTTTAGTGGAACTTATGAGGTTTGAGGCCATTAGGAGACTTCTTCAGGCTCAATTAGTGCCGAAGGATCCTCATGCTCGGCATAGACGAGTCACACTCGTGAAGGAGCCTCGTCAAGAAGTTCCCTCGCTAAACTAAGGCACTCAAAGGATCCTAGAATAATATGACTCGTTTGCCTCACAACATTTATATTTAAGGTCCCTCACATGTTTAATCAGACAATCAAGATTGAGATTTTGAGTTCCTGATAGGCAATGAGACGCCCGCAACACACTGAAAAAAGATAAGCCACTTAATTATCATTGAGCAGAAAGTATAATTTGACATTTTATCGTCATCATCAAATACAATGTGTCTAAAATCATGCAAGGATTTAATATGTCACTGTAGCCATGTCAGAAGGCACCTAACTAACTCAATTGTCTAGCAGTCTTATATAACATGACCTTGTTCATCCCTCAGAAGGTGACACGTGCCCAACAAGATTATTCGATGGTGGTAGGAAATAATATAAAGGAGGAAATACAACCTCTTAATATGGTCAAATTCACTTTACAATTTCTCAATCTTATTTTTTCATTTCAAAATTCTCTCAGGATCCGTTTGGAGTAAAGAATTGAAATTTCAATTTCAATTCTTTAGAATTAGAATTGTATTGAAATTATAATTTTAATATTTGTTTCACATAAAAAAAATTAAAATTAAAATTGAAATTAAGTAAAAAATTAATGACGATAAAAATGACGGTGGATTAAAAATCGTAGTGCCTCACCGATGATCACAATTAGATGATGGTGAATCTTCGGTGATGACGATCCAATAAGCTTTCATCACCGGCGATAATGACAAATCACCATCATTAATAATGGTGCTGAAGGTGACGGTAATGGCGATAGCGATGATATTGAGGTAGCGGTGACGATGGGGTGGCGATGACAATAACAATAAAGATGAAAGAGAGAATGATAGTGGTGATTATAAAATTGTAGTTCTTATAAATTGAAAATGAAATTATAGTATTATTTTTTTAATTATATTATAATTTTATGAAATTATAAATAAAATTTTAATTTTAATTATAGATAGCTACTAAATATTAGAATTAAAAAATTTTAATTCCAATTTTAAACACTCCAAACAAACCCTCAGGATAAATCATTTAGTAGAGCTGTGTGGCTCTACTTCCTAAGGACCAAGTGATTTTTCCATAGGCCTATGCGATTGGCTCTTCTTTCATGTTTTCAAATTTGGCATGATGCTTTCTTGAATCATTTAATGTTTTCCAAACTTTTATAGTAACGCAAAGCAATTTAAATTCAGCATGGATCCCCAATTGCTTAGTTTCAAAGGAAAATGAAACATCTACGAGGATTTTCAGTTATTTCTTTGCTTTGGCTAGCCCAGGAAAGGAATTTTGTAGTAAATTTAATTCAAACTAATTTTGAATTTGAAATCTTTTATAATAAAACTAAGAAGTAAATGCTCATCATCTATATTTCTCCGGAAAATACTTGCACTATTCTGAATGTATATATTTACATTATATATCAAATTAATGAGTAATGAAATATTTTAATAATATAATTCTTTTATTTATTTTTTACTAAGTGAAAAAAAACATTAATATCCTTTATTGATCAATGTGTTCTTATCTCATTGGACCGGTATACATCAGTGCAGATAAAAATATTTATATATTTATACTTATTTATCTTGATGGCAGATTTCATTCAAAATTTGGCAAGTGGCTTTCATGGATGATTGTTGATTCACTGTGAACAAGCAATAGAATTAAGGCAACAGAAGAAGAAATACAAAGGAAACAGAAATAAATTTACTAGCATTGATAAAAGAATTACAAGAGATATTTCTAGAGGACTATTCTAAACTAAGAATGCACAGTCAAGCATTTCTGATTAGAAAAAAAAAAAAAAAAAATTAATCAGCGCCAGGAAGCAACTTTGGGTTGCTGATTGTTCCAAAACGTTTAACTGCTGAAGGAATTATTCGGGATGGTGAGAGAACCTCAACAAAGGAAACATTATACGAATCTGTTCCTAATCGACTCTGTAACCATCCTCTGCTTCCAGAAAATCCATCTGCTACAATCCAGCAGTTCTTGAAGCCAAAACTTGTTAGTGCTCTGGCAACTATTTTTGCTGAATCCGAGTACCTGAAGAATAACTCAATGAATTTTAAGTTATTGGATCTTTAATGCAGAGTTATATATAAATATACAATCGATAAGGAGAAAGAACTCACGAGTCCATGATAACAATGTTGGTGCCTTTGTTAATTTTCTTGAGATATGTAATCTTTAAAGCTGCTATTTCGGCTTCTACTTTCTTTACATTTCTAACAAGGCCTCTCAATTTGCTTGGTAGTTCTTCCAAACTGAAACAATTGATGGTAATGATAAATTAATAAAAGGACTAATTAGAATAAAAGAAAAGAGAACATAATAAGTTGAGAATTGTCATAATAGACAGCAGAAATTCAAACATTTTTCATTAGGGTTTGCAGTGTTTAGATTTTGAATAGTCATATCATATAATATATATATTTTTTTATTTTTCTCCTCTAAATTATCATGCAGTAATACAGTCTTGATATTCTTTAATTGTTTGTTCTGCATCACAAAAATTTAATAAAATGCACTGAAGCAAATAGATTTACTTACGGAATTGCAACCAGCTTGTTCTTAGCACTGGAGGGAAGGCGGGGAATACCATTCTTTTCCTTGTCCTTCTCCGAACGAATATCAATCATAACATGATTTTTTGTTGATACAAGATCAAGGGTTTGAGCAGGAGTTAGTTCACCTATAGGGTTACAAAAAGATATTGATTAGCCCCACTTCATAACATCAGTTTCCCATAGCTTCCCCAGGTCAAACTGAAAAAAATAAACTAGAAGAAATGTGGAATATAGCCCCATATTTAATGTTTTTTAACACAAATTAGACTTCCCTAAATTCACCTTGGTAACCACGGAGGCTATAGGAGAGTGCGGACCATATGGGAGGAAAGAGGAGGTATGCAAGAAAAATTGCTCCAGCAGTTCCTACAATCACAACAGGGTCTGCTGACAAAATGGTTTCAACAGTTGAAGAAGCTACAGGTTTCACACCTTCGATTACCTTCGTTGTCTGTTGTGCAGCATCAGCCGCTGTCTGTGTTCAAAGGGGTCATGCATTTTATGAATGTAAGCAGAAATATTTTGCTAAATTGTCATCATCAATTACTTATGGTGATGAACTCTCAATAATCACATAATTGAAATTGACATGTGATAGGCCAAATTTTTAAATGGCCGTCTTTTTCAGAATCAGATGTTAATGATAGAACCACCAAAACTATAAAAAGCTATGTAAAACACAGCCGACGAATTTTCAAAAAGTTAATTAGATTAGTTGAATGTGAAGTATTCAAAAGTCAAAGGCAATAGCACTTGCAATGATTTTCGAATTATGGGGACTCCAATTCATTGTAGAATTAATGATCAATCAGCTAATATAGTCATTGCATCAATATGGGGACTTCAATTCACTGTTGAATCAATGATCAATTAATATAATCATTGCATTTCTATTTTCTTGGGGTAAACCATTGTGATTAGAGCATTAGACTCCATTCTACACACAATTCACAAACCAACCATTTCAAAATCAAAGAGATTACTATCGGCTCTATAACAATTTCAAGCAGGGCAATGAAATGGGATTCAATTTCTATATATGCTGATAAACTCCATTCTCCAAAACAATAGAAGAAAAATTAAACTGCATAATCAATGGAAAAAAAAAGAAAAAAGGAAATAGACAAGAGGTCAGACCTTAGCAGCACTAAGAACGGGCTGTGTGTCAATGCCAGTGCTTTGAATAGCTTCTTGGGCTTTCTTTGAGGCCTCTGAAATAGCAGGGGAAGCAATCTTCAGTGCTTCATCTCCAGCTTGCTTTACAATTGGCAATGCCTTATCTATTCCAGGTTTCAAAGTATCACTAATTATTCCAAAAACACGTTGAGCAGTGTCCAAGAAACCTGACCCAGCTTGTTGAACCTGATCAATTGTCTTCTCCACCTATCAATTTCAGAAGAAGCAACCAATTTCAAGAAAAGGGTATCAAGAAAAATGCTAAAAAAAAAAAAGAATTTTTCAAAAAAAGAACAAATTTTAAGAAAAGAGTATAAAGAAAAATGTAAAAAAAGATGCAATTAAGATTGTTATAGTCTAACTTCTTACTTCAGTGAGAGAGGAGATAATCTGGTCTTTGGAAAGAGCTTTAGCTTCTTGGGGAGGAGTAAAGACAGCCAAGAAAGAGATGGTAGTTGATGTTGGAAGTGAAACAGAGATGGGTCTCAACTGAGGTATAAAGAAAGAAACTTTGGATGGTGAAGAAGAAGAAGAAGAAGAAGAAGAAGATGGAAGAAAGAGTCTCGCAGTGGCAGAAGAAGATGATCTTATTCTTAGAGCCATCTCAGCTGCCATTGTTGGCCAGAGAGAGAATATGTGGTCTGTGAAAATTTTGGCAGTTGATGGGTATATATGATATGAGGATTGTCAATTGTGTGATGAGAAATTGATGGCTTAAAAGTAAGGAATTTTTGGCCAATAAATGGAGATCTGATTGGCCCCATCAAGAATTCACTGGAGTCACCCACACCATTAATTCTACTATATGGCATCCTTGTAGTTGTTGCCTTCCAACTCTTCCACCCCCTAAATCTTTGGACTCACAAGCCTTCTTGCCACATACATTATGTAATTTGTCCTACCTTCTCTGCAACAATAGAGTATAAGAGTTTCTCAGGTGTCTACATTGTAATGTAGAAAAATATAAAATGTAAATTTGATAATTGTCTTATTACTTTTAAGAATTCTTCATATGGTAGAAGAAAATTTTGTATTGAATTTCAATAGACCTGTTGAATTTGATAAATAACATAAAAATTTTATAAATAAGTTCTTTTTATATATAAGAAATTAAAAAAAAAAATTAAATCTTACTATAATAAGATTTTCTTATTCAATGATAATACATATCTAATTTAGGAAATACTAAAAATTAGTAAGGTCATTTTTGACTGCTCATATATATATACACATACAATAATATAACAAAAAATATATATTTAGGGGGTGTTTGGATAAAAACGAGCGTTTTATTAAAATAATCAGTTTTGTTAAAAACGAGAGTTAATTATAAAACTTCTCTCCCATCTTTTAAAATTTGCGTTAAATATTAAAAATAATCTAGTTTTCTTTTTTTACCCAAACACTCCAAAAATCACAAAACTTCTTAACTTTTTCCTGAAACGCAACTTATAACGTTTAACTTCCTATCCAAATATTCTCTTAGTAAAAAAAAAATAAATTACAATCTACAAATAATTATATGCTCTCTTTTTTTTTAAATTAAACATAGAGAAGCACAAAACTTGAAAATAAATAATTTAAGTAAATTAATATTTTAGATTATTAAAAACCAAAAATTTGTAACATAGATGTAAAAAAGATAAATAAAGAAAACTTTGGAACACAATCAATACCAAATTCTTCAATGATTTATTTCATAGAAGATACATTAATTATACTTTTATATAGCTAATAATGCACACATTTAAATATAAATAATAATTAACATTTTATGATTTTATATCAAAATGCAGTGAAAAATTATATACTTACAACAAAAATACAAACATATAATAACACCTAATTGCAATAAAAATTAATTTTATATAGCTAATAATATACACATTGTACAACTAATAATTAAGGTTTTATGATTTTATATCAAAAGAATAAAGTTGTGATTGTAGAAAATATTAGGTTAGTTAATAATACATTAAAAAATTACGTATTTATAATATCGACTATTAAAAAATAAAAATTATAAGACATTTATCATGTAAGAAGGAAATTTTTTTTATAAATTATTATATTTATTTTTAATGGATCACATATTTAATTAGTGAGAAGATAACTCAAACTAGTCCAAAGAATTTTATTCCTTATCTATGAAACTTATCAATTTTTTGGCCTATTGGCTCTATTGCTAATATTGAAGTGATTTGACCCTTCAAAAGATGAGCAAACTTTTCTAATTTAATGAAACTTATAATATGATTGAATATGCTAATATTGTAGAAATTTAATGGTTCAACTTATTATTAAGGTCATAAAAAAAACGCAGAAATAGAACGTACGTATTGATAATTCTAATTTATTTCTTATAATTTTATAAAATTAATTATATATGAGTCACATTTTACAAAAATTATAGGCCTTATAAATGAATTCTAAACTTAATAAGTGTAAAAAATAATAAAATTATAATTTTAAATTAAGAAAATTTGTAATAATATTTAACATTTTAAATATAAGAGTTTATTTATAATTTTTAATAAAATTTATTTATAAATTGAAAAGGCCCAAATTATTATTCATGATTTATTTAGGGTTTTTAAATTTGTGTTAGTGAGTCATGTTGATACATATCCATGATACTTATAACATGATTAATTTTTTAAATAAAAAATTTAAATACAAACACGATCTCGGCATAAATAAAATATTTAAAAATTATCAAATTATTACATTAAATAATAATTAGATATAAATTTATAAATAAAATTAAAAGCAATATTTATATGGATAACGTTATTGTCAGATCTATTTTTATTAAGGCCAGTGCAATAACTTTCTAAAAATTTTAAACTGGCAATATGACTCTTTATTTGACTAAAGCTAATTTTGATTTTTTTATTTATAAATATTCTTATCCATTCCCACTAAAATAGGAGCAAATCGTGCTAAGGAAAGGTAATCAACCAACATATCATTTAGTAAATCAGGCTATTGGCTTGCAATTTGGAGTTACAAAGCTGGTGCATCCCCTGCCTCTTTGAAGGAAATTATGCATAGAGATGCTAGAGGCTTTGCTTAGACTCGTTTTTGTTGTTGTTTCTACCATTTTAAAGTTTTTTTTTTTTTTTTTTGTATTCCTGGGTTTGCTTTTATCTCCGATTACTTACAAAAAAAAAAAAAAAAAAGGTATAAAATCAAATAACTGAATTGATATGTTCATTAATCTAATATCACATCACTAGCTAAAAGATTTTCTTTGACGTGAATAAATCGAAATTACTATGAATGAAGAAATGATAATTATGAAGTTATACATATTTGGAGTTGGTTACAGTAAACAAATCACATAACCTAATTAAATTCAAGGGAGAAAAAATCTCAACAATTATTTAGAGATTACATAATAGACAAAATAAAATAAAAAACCTCTCAAATGGAATTTTAATAAAAATGACATTACTGGTATTATAGGTAGTGCACCGATGGATAGAGCTCTCATAATCTTTTTCTTTAATTTTTTACCAATAAAATCGAGCTTAAAATAATTTTAAATTCAATGTTATAAATCAAGAAAGTAAAAGGTATCCAGTAAAAAAATACCAAAAAACTTCAACATCAAGAGTTTTGGTTACACTTTTTTGTGCTATACAATAAGAGAGTTGGAAACAAATAGTTGTAGGCAAAGTAAAATAATGTTGAGGTTAACTACCGTGATGGATATTGTTTTTGAACAAGAGGAGAAGACAATTTGTTTTGGAATGGTAAAGGCAATAATAAAAAAGGTCAAAATTATAATTATTTAATTAGGGATAATTTTGTCAATTTAAATTTTTTAATAAAATATTACTTTGACCCTAATAAAAAGAGTTCTGACAATAATGTTATCATATTTATATATAAATATTTTAAAAATTATAAATATATTCAATTAAATATACTAACACTATATTATATAATAATATTAATGAGTTAGACATGTGATTTTCGAATTGACTAATTAATATGAATATAATATAATTATTTTTTTATCATAATTGAATCGATATAAAATTAATATTATTATGATAATTTTTAATTCAAACTTATTAATTTTATATTAAATTCGTATCTCATTACCATGCGTGTTTAATTACAAGTTTCAACATAAATCATACCCAAAAGCCCAAAACTTCCAGTACCTTTGCACGTCCTTGCATTAAACAAGTGTTGCAATTGAATTAATAATATATAATCATTATATAGTGTAGGTTTGGTTGAAATTATATATTATTGTCAAAGGGTAAGAATATTATTCTATATATGTACTTATAAATTACGACAGAGTAGCATGATTTGCCACAAATTGGGAGGATAAATATAGAGTTTATATATATATATATATATATATATATATATATATATATATAAAGTAGCCGATTAAAAGTGCATGAAGAATTGAATCCAAACAAGAAAGCTACATTAAAGACTTTAATTTAAGATATAACTGATCTCTATATCCAAAAAAACAATAGAAGTAGCAGAACTTACATAATTCTGACATTAATAAGATGGATTTGAACTTAGAAATCATATATATATATATGATCTAATTGATTCTCAAATTAATATTATTGAATGTCTTTAATTGAGTCTGGATTAAAATAGTGATCTTAAAACTTATAAGATAAAAAAAAAAATACACATCAGAAAAGTCAAGCTGATATCGGACAAAAATATTTTGATGCTTAAATCAGATATGATCTGTGAAGGTATTAAATGAGTTATAGTGAGTAAGTAATTATCTGATTGAAATATGATCATAAATATTGGATATCTCTCCTATTTATATCAGGTTAGCATATTGTTAACTAGACAGGTGATAACAAATATTTTTAACTTACTGAGAATTCAGAAAAACAACCAAATTGATCATGGTTAATTATAGCTCTTGCATGATTTTAAGCTAGATATATGCATGATTTTGATAATGCAATTTTTCTACAGCTTGGAGCTTTAGGCAATTCCTTTCTTGCCAATAATAATGAGGAGATTTGCTAGTGTATAGAGATTATGTAGCCTAGAGCTCATTTCAAGTCAGAGCCGCCAAATTAGAAGAGAAATGATCCTTTTAAAAGGCTTGTGGTCTGTTGATTTCAAGGATCAAGGAAGGTCATTTTTAGTAAGAAAACTTTTCTCCTAACCTCTTTGTATCCAAGTTGAATTGGCGAGGAGGCTTTCTTCGCTTTGGCTTTGACATCTTAAAATATTGTCTTTCGTCGGTCAAGTTTAGTTGTCCAATTTCAGGTTAATATCATGAACATTTTAGCTTTGGATAGGAGTATCATTATATATATTTATAAAAGGTTAAATTAAGATTATTATGTGAATAGTGCATAAATGAATCCAACAAGATAAATATATGTTGAAATTTGATAAGGAAGTGAGCAAGAGCAAGATGGCATTTTCTAAAAGACAATCACTAGGTGACAATTTAAAAATATTATTATTATTATTAATTAAATAATTATAAAAAAATTGATAATTATTATCATGCGGATGAAAGAAATGTGGAGAAGGTCTTGTAATGTTTTGGCACTTTTAAGGTGTAAGTTTCTTTTGTAGGCTACTGGAAGTATGCAAGTAATTAAGGGTATTAATTAAGATCAAATACTTTAATTATTTCACATTAAATATATCGCTAATGTCAGCTCATTTTTTTTGGAATTTTATGCAATTACGTGAGCCATTCTATTTATTAATATGTATTTCTTTTGTATGTTTTGGAGGCTTATGTTAGTTGTTACTAAATGATGAATCTTTTCTATGGATATGCTTCCATTAACAATGTGCATATGTTACACAAAATTAAGAAAGAGATGTGATTTAATTAATTGGCAAAGCCATTATTTGGTGTAGTTAACAACTATTCTTCAAATCCCTCCAAATTTAACTACACTCAATCTGAATATATACACATTAAAGATCCTGACTGCTAGTGTGTAGCACTGCATTTTTTTTTGGAACATATGTAACACAATTTCATATGACTATTTTTTTTTTTAAATTAGATTGTGCATTTATTTAGATCCAGTTATCTCATGTCTATTAAAAATAAATTTCATTTTTTTACTAAATATGAATAATTATATCTCGTTATTTATGCATTTAAAAATTACTTTATTGACTTCAACTATAAAATTTAATTTAAAAAATAATAATTTAAGGGAAAATCCAATTAACACTTAGTTAAGCTATCCTTCTTTATTAATGGCCATAAACATCTTTTTATCCCAAAATGTATATATACATTTTACTTTAAGGCTATTTTAGTTATTTTTATTCTCTATCATATGTTTATTCCGTTTTGTAGTACAGTGTTAGTACAAATATTTAACCCAAATCAGACAATTAACATGCCATTCTCTCCTAGTCATCATTTTTGTAGTCATTATTACTTAATAGATTGGAATCTAAATCCAAACCCTTACCAACTCTCTTGAGCTATACCAAGGACGACAAGAAATAGAACTCAAAAGTTCCATTTCAAGAAAATCCTTTAATTCGTAATACTACTCCAAGAGCCTCATCAACACCTCTTTATCAAGAAAATATTTCAGAAGAAAATGAGATCAAAGAAAGAAGAAGATTAAGAAAATTTCTTGGAGTGAGGCAGAGACCTTCGGGGAGATGGGTTGCTGAAATCAAAGACTCTTCACAAAAGCTAAGGCTATGGTTGGGGACTTTTGATTCAGCAGAAGAAGCTGCCATGGCATTTGATAGTGCAGCTAGACTTCTGAGAGGAAGAACTGCAAAAACCAACTTTGTCTATGACCACGGAAATGGAATTCTTGATACCCACCAAGAAAATTTCAGGTATCTTGGAAAAAATCTAAAATTATATCAAATTCTTCAACTTGCAGTTATGAAGAACCATGCAAGATCATCGTTAGCTTTTAATAATAATGATAATAAAATTACTCCATGGATGGATCAAAATAATTTTGATACCATGGTTGAAGATACTATAGTTTGTTCTTCAGATCAAGATTATGGGAAATTCAGCAGCAGCAAGATTTGTCACTCATCATTTGGTGGTTCTAAGGTTTATTCTTCTGTTATTGTAGCTCCTTCTTTTAGTGTTTCTTCTTCTTTTTCTTCTCTATATCATCAAGGAGAACAAAATAAATCCGAAGAGGTTTAGTGCATATACAAATTTAAATTATCACTTCTTCTTTTTTTCCCCCTCTTGTCTCATATATGCTTTGGAAAACTTGGTGTTTAATTTTGTTCAAATTGTTCTCCTTCAAACTTTTGATAGTATAAACCATATATAATAAGAGATCCATAGCTTCCATATTGAATAATATTGAAATTGTGATGATTATCTCATTATACGTAGTAATTTTGATGGTTGTTGGAGTGAAGAAATTCTTATATAGACTGAGTTTGAAAAATATTTAGCCATCTTTGATGTAATACTATTTGTGTACACCCAAATCAATCTATGTTACTCGTGTCTTTTTGTACACCCAAACCAATCTGTAATAATATTTTAAAAACTTGAGATGGTTATATTTTTTTCTCTTTTTTCAATGAGAAAAATATTAATATTCTTTTTATATTTATATGTTATTTTCTAATTGACCTAATATATACCTAAGGATTGAGAATGAGTTAGATTTAGAATGAGTTTTACAAAATTTCAATCCGACCCATTTAGAAATAATATTATTCGTCCCGCTTCTGAATAGATATTACCAGAATGAAATGAATAATACCCGTTTAAATATATTTTTTACTTTTTTTAAAATATAATATTTATTTTTTATATATATATATATATATTTATTTAAGGTTGGAATAACTTAATTTGACTTGACATGAGTTATTTTTTCTGTATATTCATATAATATAATTTATATTTTATATAAAAATAATTATAAATTAAATTAAAATATAATATTAAAAAATAAAAATATATATAATCGAATCCGATTTGAGATAAATTATCCTATTATTTGAATACGATTCAGGTATAAACTAAAATATTTGTTCACTCCATTCATTAAACAGAGCGAATAGGGTCAAATTAAAATAGATATTTAATGAGATGAATAAAATTGTCATCTCTAATATATTTTTGATAAGATTAAATTTAAATTTATTACACACGATTATTTATATATACATAAAATCTATCAGAATGAGATTCGTAATTGAGTGATAATAGATATAAAATTTCACATCCCCGTTGAAATCATAATAAATTCACTATGATCAAAAGCTAAATATTTAGTGCCTAATATTTTCTCTATTTGTAGGTATTGGACTATGTATTAGATAGTAACGCCCATGTTATACGAGTATTTTCAGCATTAACAACTATTTCTTTTCCCATTTTGAATAAAATTCTCACTTGTCAGCTTTCAACTTTTATAGATAATTTTGGACTTTTACAAAACAAATTTAAAAGGTAAATAATGTATTATTGTCATTATTCGATCCAAGTAAAGTAAAGTAAGTGTTTCTTTATGTGTAAATTGCTATCTTTTACATTGTGTTATAATAACCACTTAACCATTATAAGGTAATTCAATTGCTGAGGTGGTTTAATTACATGCTAGTTTTGACAATAGTTGCAAAGTGCTATGTTGGTCATGGTGCTATAATTAATATAATAACATGGAGTCTAAACTCTTCAAGTTAATTTGTCAAGCCAAGAATATTATACCCTAACAATTCAATCCAATTCAATTCTATTTCGCCCAATTTTTAGTGTTAGAAAAATATAACTAATAGAATTTAATATTTTTTTAGTAAAAAAAAAGTCATTTTAAAAAAAATTAAATCATGTGAAAATAAAATAATTTTACAAAAATTAAATTCTTTTAATGAAATTTATTATTTAAAATCCTAAATGTCATATTTAAATTAAATATAACTCTTTATACAATAAAATAAAATAATAAAATAATTATATTATTTTTATTTTTATTTTTACGTTGTATTTGGATATATGAATTTGAATTTCAAATTTTGATTTCAAATTTTATATTTCAAATTTATGATTTGAAATTTATAAATTTATAAATTTTTTATTTGAAAAATGTAAGGATTTTGAAATTTTAGATTTTAAATTTTAAATTTGAAAAAAAAAATAGAGATTTTAGATTAAAGAATATTTGAAATATTAAAATTTTAAAGGATTGAATTTCACTAAATATTAAAATCAAATCAAAATTCATTTAATTTTAATGATTCAAACAAAAAATTTAATTCAAATTGAAATCTAAAGTCTAAATCTTTGTCATCCACACGAATCATAATTATTTTATATAATAAAATTAAACTTTAAAATTTATTCAAAACATATGAATTTTATTAGTAAATTTCAATTGAATTGAGATGTATATGATTGATTCCAAACACTTATAATTGGCAAGTGACAAAACACAGTTAATTTGAGAAGTACTCAGCAGCATACTTGTAATATCTAAAATTAAGAATATACACTACATAGTTAAGAATGTATGTCTAGTGATGAATGCATAATAGTTAGAAAAAATATTGTGATTTTCATTTTTTTTTAAGCATTGTAATTTCTCTTTCTACGTTATACACATCAATGCACACGCAATCTTCATAGTTGTTTAGGTATAGTAAAAAATTTCAACTTTCCTTGAATAATTAAATTAAAGAAGAATTCATTCAACTTTTAAAGTTTTGTAGTTAAGGGAGTATTTAATTAGTCCACTAAACACTTTTAATTACTAATTGTCAATATGCACGTCGCCAATTATAAAAATTTGATTGATTAACTAAAAAATTTCAATTATAACAAAAAAAAATTTTAATCAACAAATCTTAAATAATTATAAATTACTTATAACAATTCACTATATTAATCACACATTTAATAATCATTCTCCTAAATTCTCCCAAGTCTTAACTTCCATAAACTTCGAAGCTATTGTCTGTTGCTCTCAAACGAAACACCGGCCCATTATAACAAAATTACAATGCATCGATTACTTGGGGGGTGTTGGTTGAGTTTGATAGTAAAAAATTTTAATCAAACTAATAAAATCCATTTTTAAATATTTTAATTTTATTTAAATTAAATAATATTAAAAAATATTTAAATTAAAATTATTTAGACTCAATTAAAATAATTAATTTAATCGATTTGATAAAAATAATAAAAAAATAAAATAAAATAATTATAAAAATTTAATAAATATTAAAATAAAATTATATTTAAATAATTAAAAAAATTATTTTAAAAAATAACTTTCTAACTACTTTGAAAAAAAGATCCAAATAATTAATTCAATTTTTAAAAATAAAAATATGGCTCTACAACTAATACTATTAATATTTAAAATAAAAACCAACTATTTAACTCTCCCATTAATATTTATTTTAATAATACTATTAATTTGCATGATAACTTTAATATATATTACTAATATAAAAAATAAAATATTAAAAATATAAAAAATAAAAAGCATTATGATATTAATAAAATTTTAATAACCTATTTTAAAAAATATTTTTAAGAACATATTTAAAAAATAATATAATTTTATTATATTATCAATTTTATTCGATTTTATTTACTAATTTGAATTGAAATGATTCAATTTAACGGATTTAATTAATTTTTATGTACCCATACTTTTACACATCTATAAAAAAAAATATAAATTTTGAGTTCAGTGCAAAATTTAAAAATATAAATATTTATTTTTTCAAACAAGATAAAAGAAAAGAAATATATATTTATGAAAGGATAATTAAAAACACTCGCTTAAATGAAGATACAAGTGATAATTAAAATTCTCGTTATTCTCTCCTTTGATTCATTCAAACATGGCCTTTACCGTAACCAAGATTCACAAGATTATTGTTAAGTTAAAAAATACTTCCTCTTGCTAAAAAATAATCATGTTTTTCTTTTTTATTTATTCCTAATTATAATTTATTTTTTTATATAAAAATATACTTAATTTCTTAATATATCCCTATTTAATATTCATTATTATCAATAAACAAAAATTACTAAGAACACTATTATTTACTAAGAAATAAAATACCAATTATAATTAGTCTTTCAACAATAAATAGAAGGCCAATTATATAATAATTACATTAATTAAGGTTTAAAAATTTATTATTTACAAAAAATATTCACCAATCCCAATCCTATCTAATTTAGTATCTAATTTTTTATTTCTTCCATCTCTATAATTTTTTTTTTTTTTAAATATTTTAACAAACAATACTTTTTTACAAGTAATATACCGTATAAAAAAAATATATGGAGCAAAATATAAGATATCAAATAAAACAAAAAAATTGGATTTGATATTAACTACACTCATTCCTATTGAATAAAGGAATATTAAGCAAAACTTAAATAAAATTTACTACTTTAACTAAATTAATGATTTTTTTTTTTTAATTTGTATGAACAAAACAAACTGGAATATCTTTTAGAGACAAAGGAAGTATATATTCAAGAGATTACTCGATACATTATATGCATTAAAAAACCATATCCCTATTAATAAAAAAATGAAATGATTATGATTTTCTAATTAAAGATTTTTAGTTAAAGTAACTCGAATCTAAATTTATATTAAAATGTAAAAAAAATATGTACTTCCAAGTTTAAATTGGCTAATGACTAATAAGAGAATTACAATCCATTATTATTTTCCAGTATAGCCTGCGATGATAGACATCATCACCATCATAATTTTTGTCATCTACATTGTCGTTACCTCACATCAATTGAATTATTGCTCCCAATCAAATCAACGTAATCAATATAAGTTGATAACTGATGATTCTATTTAAATATGAATTTTGGTTTTGGAGAATTTTGACTTCAATCAAGGAATGCAAAATTCCTTGTCGGTTAATACTGCCGTAGAACAGCCTAATCTTTTGAAAACGACAACGAGCAACAAATACAAAGATTATGCCCTAAATTCTTAGCTTTCAAGTTTCAGCCACTTGAATAGCAAGTTGATCACATAAGCAATAATTTTAATTCGGAACATTTATACAATAATCACAAGTTGTACTCAAAGGACCTAGTACAAATTTAACCAAAAAAAATAAAAAATAGATATAACAAATAGCATTTTGAATCGTTTTAATGTTTAAAAAATGTTAAATAATTTTTTTTTTAGTGTTTGAATGTAAAAAAAAAAATATTATTTTGAAACTCAAAAACATAAAAAAAAAAAAAAATTAAACCTGAAATGAAGTTTTCAAAACTCTATTTCCATCCAAACACCCCATACACATTACAAACATAAAAACAAATGTTAGTAAGCAGTTAAAACGGGAATCAAAATACCAAAACAAAGTACTCGAACAAGTGCTTCAATTGATTAACTTATCCAAGTTGAGTATTAGGGACAAAAGGCACTAAAAGCCAAAATATGGAAAGGGGAATGAGCATCCCTGGTTAGTCAAATTTTAATCAACTAAAATGGAATTAAGAGGGGATGAAGGAAATGGAAAACCCTGAAATTAAAGAATCCCACTTTAAATCTTTTCACATGAAAGCAATTGGGGAATAATAAGTTCAGTAAAGCAAATAGGGAATAACAGGTCAGCAGAAAAATAAAAGAAGAAAAAGAAGCAACAGAACTGCAGAATATCCTCAGCTTGATTACGTTTCCCAGGAATCTCTCTTTTCTTTCTAGAGTTGAAAGTTAAGTCCCCCACCAAAAATTTTTAAAATTTGGTTGGTCCACATGGCAGACTATAGAAATAGAATTAATTTCCATGAACACTCTAGTTTGGCAGGCACAAGGAATATGATACCACCAGACTCAGATTCCATGAGTACACATCAATTTAGCAGATTCTCTATCAAATTAGTATTCAATAACTGTTTTTTTTTCCTTCACTCTCAAGCCGCAATGACGATAGGTTTGTCTCCCACTTAGAAACTTCTTTCAACAATGGTACTTTTTTTTTCCCCCTTTACCGAGGAAAGAAACAAGCAAACTACTTTTTGACCACCTGCTTAAGAAAATGACACATAATTGGAAGCTACTTAACTCTTCTATTACTTCCATGTCTACAAAAACATGCTGACACCATTTCTTTCTATTTTCTGACCAGAACAATGCATTCAGCCAGTCATCAACTCTCAATAAATAAGTGCATGGTGAACGATGGGACCATGATACTCTCACACTTTCACATTTATACAATCTTAAATAGAAAAAAGATCTGGCTAAAAACAAGAGTTGGTTCATGCCTATACATGTCAATGGCTCAAGGCTTGAACTGTTGATCATTCATCAGAAAGGAGCAAATACAGCATGCAGAGATGAGTATTTCGGCAAAATCAAGTTATAAATGAGATAAAAGACCATATCAATAGCAGAAGTATATTACAAAAACAAAGGGACAAGAACAAATTGAATATTTTGCTGGACACCAAACCTATAATTCAAACAAACTCAACATTAAGTAAGATATCAATGCATTTGAGCAAACTACAGAATAAGAAGTATAATCTCCATCGTAATAGAACTAGTTCTATATTAACTCTACAAAGAAATCCTTCTCACAATTGCTTTAAATAAGGGAATACAAGATTGAGATTAAAAATAAAAATTGGCTAATTGTAACAGTAAAAACAAAGCAATTAAAAAAGAACCCCACATAAAAGTCAAATCAAAGTATTGTAGGTTCGCAAAATCTAAAGAGAAAAAAAAATTTCACAGTTCTCGGTCATGGATAGTAATGGAAATACAGCTTTAGTCAAGCACAGCTAGACTAAAAATATCAAAACAACAGCTAATAAAGCATCATAAAGAAATGAAGTGGTTAGAATTGAACAATTTTGAGCGACATTTTTTAATAATTGTAATTCCTTTAAATTATATCATATTCATTTTCTCCAAGTTAACTTAGGTCTACCCTTCCTTTCTTTCATTTCTTTGTCATAAAGTGCTCAACCTTTTTAACTAGAGTCTCTGAAGGTTTGTGCTTTACGTTCCCAAACTATTTTAATTTTCATTTTCTCATATTATTCTCAATCAATGGGACCTCCACTTTATGTCTAATATTTTTATTACGTATCTTATCCGTTATAATGTGACCACATATTTATTTTAACATTCTTATCTCGACAATACTCATCTTTCATATATGTTGTCTCTTCATAGTTCAACATTCACTAGCATATAGCATAGTCGGTTGAATAGCCGTACGGTAGAATTTTCTTTTAATTTATAGGGAATCTTAAAGTCACAAAGGACTCTCGTGACAAGTCTCTAGTTTAACCATCCAGCTTTATCCTATGACTATCATCCTCCTCACAACCTCCATTTCCTCAAAAGATCAAGTCTAGATATTTAAAATGAGTATATTTGGACAATATCACTCTATCTAGGCTAACTATCTCATTATTCCTATTTCGACCTTCAATAAAATTATAATACATGTATGTATTCCGTCTAAGTTCCACTTGACGTGAAACTCTTGAACTCCAAAGTGTTCCTCTACAGCTCTAGTTTTCTATTAACTTCTTCCTATATCTCATCTAGCAATATAATATCGTATGCAAACATCATACACTAAGGAATTTCCTTTTACATATGTTTTGTTAATTCATCCATAACCAAAATAAAGAGGTAAGTGCCTACTTGCATACCCTTAATGCAATCCAATTGAGATAGAAAAGTCTCATGAGTCTCATTCAACTGTGTACACATTAGTGGTCGCTCCTTCATACATGTCCTTCAATACTTGTATGTATCTAATCAATACCCTTTACGTTCTGACACCCACCATAAAACTTTTCTTGAGATTCTGTCAAAGCCTTCTCCAATTCAATAAAAAACCATATGAAAATCTTTCCTCCCATCTCTATATTTTTCCATCAAACTTTTAATGAGAAAGATTACTTTCATAGTTGATCGACTTGGCATGAAACTAAATTGATTAACAGAAACATATAAAACACCACGTAAACGATGTTATATAACACTTTCCCACAAATTCAAAGTACAACTCATAAGTTTAATTCTCCCTATAGTTTGAGCAATTATTAATGCCTCCCTTGTTTTAAAAAATGGGTACTAAAATACTATTTCTCTATTCAACTAAAACTTTCTTTGAAGTTAGAATTTTGGTTAACCAAACTACTCCTACATCATTCAGACACTTCCATACTTCAATCAGTATTCTATCGTTCTATCGGAACTACAGACTTTCTCAACTTTCATCCTCTTCAAAAATATCCTTGACGTCTGAAAAAATCTAATCCTTTTAGTGAAGATTACATTATTCTCTACAATTATGTGGTCTATATCAACCATATTACCAACTAAATCATTGCTAACCAATTAAAATAAAATCCAAGGCATACTAATGGCATTTAGCAAACATGTAATAGTCAAGTCTCAACGATTCATCCAGCTCAAATTTAAGCAGTCGTTTAAAAATAAAGGTTGATGCCTTCCATATCAGCAAATCTTTATTAACATAATATACAACAGAAATTGTTTAACATAATTGGATTATTAAACAACAAAGAAAAATTAGCATATGAAAAGCATATTATAGGTTAATCGAAGGCCAGAGGCATTAATAAATTATTTTCTGCCAGCAACCTCAAATCCAACACAAACACACGCGGTAAATAAAAGATATTACTTGTCAAAATAAATTGGTTAAATACTAGATGGATAGAAAAAGGGATGCTACCAGTATGGGTCCACAGCATGACGAAGGCGCATATGTTTTCCTGCAACCAACTTTAATCGATGCATCAAATTTGAAACTCGTAAAAAATTAAAAATATATATATAAAACAAGGAAAAAAATATAATTGAGATGAAGAAAATTCCAAAATTAATAAGTTTCTCTTTATTTTTTAAGAATTTCTCACCAACCAAACAGAAAGCAGAACAATTAATAATAATAATAATAATAATAAGGGGAGGGTAAGCGCTGGATGCAGAGGTTTATCGACCGATTCATGTGTTTGTGTTAATTTCACAACAAAATTCACCAGGAAGAGATCGATGAACCGCTGCCTCCAGTGACTTCGCCCTCTAACCAACCACCAAAAACAACAACAACAAACAATAATAATAGCAAATAAGCCAATTTTCGAAACAGATCAAAACAACAACAAAAAAAATTGACTCAAAAATTGAATCATAAGTGCCAAACAAACACAGATCTGATAAATTTATATCTTTAGAAACAAACAGCTTCTTCTTCTTATGCCATGTTTAGGTTCAATGTTAACACATAAAAGATGCATGCATTTATATTGTATACAGTGAGAGTCTGAGAGAGAATTTGGAATTGAAAGAGATAGAAAGAGAGAAAACCAGAGGAATCTATCAAGTGCAGAGTCACCATTCCCGTACTTTTTCTCTCTGTATTTTTTGGCGAGAGAAAGGAAAAGAAAAGATGAGAACTCGCGAGTCATAAAAACATGGAGTGATTTTCATACGGGGCAATTTGGTATTTTTAAATGAATTTATCACGTGTTTAACGCTTTTTCTTTAAATTTACAGTTTTACCCCCAGCTTCGTAGAATTATGATATGAAACCATATTTATATAATACAGTAATACCTCTGTTAATTAATATCATAACAATTTATAAATTTTATTAATTAAAATTTATAAAATTTAAAAAGAATATTTACAGTGCAATACAATAAATATATTTTAATTAATTAAAATATATTTTTTTATTAATTTTATAATTAATTAAATATAAATTAAATAAAAAAATATACAATCAATTGAATATGAGTTAATTGAAATAAATAAAAAATATACGATAAATTGAATATAAACTAATTGAAATAAAATTAAAAAAGTGTGATAAATTAAATATGAATTAAATAAATAATATGTGATAAATTGAATATGAATTAAATAAAATTAATAATAAATTACTGAGTATAATTATTTAGATTTTAAATAATTTTTAGAATTATATTTTAATAAGTATGTATCATAATTTATTATATATATAATATTGATAAATTATTAATTTATAATGTGAATGAGATTATATAATTATATTATAATTTTTGAAAAAATATTATCTTATTAATTTATTAAAATTATTAGTTTAATCTATTAATTCAAATCGAAGTTATAAAAAATTATTATATAATAAAGATTATTAATTTATTAAATATTAATTTATAAAAGTTTTAATATAACTGAAATATTAAAATTTAATTGTTTTTGGACAAAATTGAAATGAAAATTTGTATAGTTAAGGTTTTAGTGAAATTTGAAATTTCAGGTATTAATATAATAAAAATAAACTACAGACACTATTTCAAGAATTAGAAAAATAAATAAAAATAAAGTTTATTTTTGTGATTTTGACATTATTCCTTATTTATTTATATTTGAATTAATTTAAAAAAATTCAACTTATTATATCTCAAATTTAAATAAATAAAAATCTTTATAATATCAATTTCAAATTTTATAAATTATTTAATTAAAATTTTAAAAATATAAATACTACAAAATTTAAGCATTTAAGAGGAGAACTCAAATTTCAATTTATATTCATAAATAAAAGAAAATAAAATGTGAATTAATTAAAATTAAAATTTAAGAATTTATTTAGAAAAATATATCTAACAAAATGAATATAAAATTTAAATAAAAATTAAGAGTTATAAATATTAAAATAATATTTTTTAATTTAACGTCTAAAAAGGAGAGTGTCTTTTATTAGATTTTAATTCTAATGCCATTCGAAACTAATTTAATTTAATTTAATTATTATTAAGTTAATATGTCAGTCAATATAATATTAAATTTAAATTGTTATTGGAGGCATGTTTGATTTAGAGTCAACAATCAACTATCATCTGTGAGTGTTTATATTTAATTGTAAAATATTTTTTAATCTAACAATTTAAATTAAAATTATATTATAAAAGGTAAATATATATAATTATTTTACATATTATATGATAAAATTCAATTCATTTTATATAATTAATAGTTTTAGCATTATATATGAAAATATGCATGAATTAAAATAACTAATTTTTTTATTTTTATAAATAAATTTTTATTTTTTATGTATATGATTATAAGAAAAATAAATAATATAGTTATATGTGTAGCTGTATAGATAAAAATTAATGCATTAATTATATTACCAGTTGGATACCAAAACGTACTTATGATAAATTATTATCAATTATTTGAGTAAAAGATAAATAAATTTTAACTTTCAATTTCTTTTTATATGAAGTGATTGTAAAACAGCTAATGGATTAACACGTGGCGTGGCGTGCGCCAGATATTAAATGTTGCAACTGGGAAAGAGGCGGCGGTTCAAAGTTAAGATTCCCTGTTACATACTAAATTAATTAAACTAAAATTTTAAAAATTAAATTAAATTAAATTTAAAATAAAATCAAATTAAAAATTTTATAAAATTAATTGAATCGATAAATTTTAATTTAATTATTTTGAATTAAGAAAAAATAATCATAAATATATTAAAATTTATAAAAATAAAATAAATTAAATTTAAATTTAAATCAAATATTAAGTATTTTAAGTTGAATTCCACTTGATTTTCAGTTACTATATTTTTCTCACCCCTTATTCAGAGCTTCATGACTCGTAAGATAAAGAAGAAGTGGCGAAAGGTAAAATGATATAATTGTTAAATTTTTCTTTTCTTTTCCTATCTGTTTCTTTTTTAGAAAGTAACTTTTCTTTTATGTACTTTTCTCTTTTTTTTTGTCAATGTTTTTTTTTAAGTAATGATAAAGAAAAATTGATATTAAAATTATTAATATAAAATATATATTTACCGTTAAAATATATCTAATTACATATAAATATAATTTAATAATAAATATTTATTTTTTAAATAATAAATTTATAATTAATTCTTTCTTTTTAATATTAAAAAATGTTGGAATATATATATATAATAAACAAATAGTGCCCCCCATGTTAACATGACTCATTTTGGAGATAAATATTTTCTTAGTTGTTAGGTTATATCCTTCAATATTTGATAATAAAAAAAAAGTGTTTCTTTTAAATAAAAAGGTGAATCTTTGTGCTTTGTATAGAATAGAAATACATCCATTTCATATATATATGTATATATATACATGTAGATTGAATGTCTTAAAATTTAATTCATCATGTAAATAAGGTATGATTCAATTAATTAATTTTTTTTATTTTTTTAAATGTAAAGAAAAATATGAGATCTCATATTTGAAAATTTTAAATTATAAAAATTATTATAACTATTAAAAGGGAAGAATTATTCTATAACTTATATTATGGAGCTCATAAATAAAAACTTTCATAATTCTTACTCTAAAATAACTCCTTATATTATTTTTTTCATATTGAATAAATAAATAGAAAAAAAAAACCTTTGTTTCCTTCCACCAATAAATTATTTTTATATGGGGCCAAAGACTTTAGTGAGGATAGATCCACAAACCTTTTGGCATTTAGCCAACTAAGCCCACTATTGATTTTTATTATCTAATATTGCACCCTATGATAGCTACATAATTCTTTTGGCTAGCTATATCTCCCTTCTTCTAAGTCTTCCATTAACTCAATTATCTTTTGAATCTTACATAAAGTACTTAACTTTTCTAATTGCCCCAATCTTATCCTACTTTTTTCTTTATGATATTAATTATTACTTCAAAATTTTGTCTAAATTTCAATGTATTTCCTCATTAGAATCATTACATATATTAGTCTTTTTTGCATATGCTAATGCCACTATCATTTCTTTTGTTGGGTTAGTGGTATTATTTATTTGTGTCATATCATCATATATAAAGAAGTTTTAGAGAATGTTGTCAAAGACCCAAAGGTTTGTGATTCAAAATTTTAGTGAAAATTGTTTTTTTTTTAATTTAAAAAAAATGAAATATTTCTTGATTGAATAAAAAAATTAATTTCTTATAATTTGTAAAATTATTTCCTATATCAAAAAAAAAAAATTTCGATAGAATTGATTAACATTAATTGTTAGTTTTATATATTTTATAAAACTAACATTTAAAATCAATTTTTTATATTTTTTATAAAAATATTTTTATAAATATATGTTTGAGTGTGTGATTGCTTTTAAATGTAATTAGAGTTTCACATATTGTGAAATAATATGTAATTTATTGATATCTTTATTTGATTTGATCATGATTTGATAATGGATTAATTGAAAATGACATGCTTATATGGATATAACCTCAATTAAGGCCAAGGGGTGAATTTATTTATGATTTGATTTTTGTTTTTTATGCTGATATATCATATATTTGGATATTATCTATTCATTGTCAAATCAATAACTTCGGTTTTATATATACAACGGCTCACATGATTGTATGCACGCAGAAAATTTTAATCACTTATAAAATAAAAAGTTTTTTAAGAAGAAAACTTAACATGAACATATATATGAACTTAAATTAAATATTAATTTAAAAAAATTATTAGACTTTTAATTTTTAATTTTAGTCAATTGAATTCTTGCTATTTTATTTGGATCTATTATATACTTAATCATAATTTAATTTGAATCAAAAAGATAAAGTTACTAATAAGGTTTTTTTTTTATTAATTAGAATTTATTAAAAATTTATTTAAATTTATAATCTCGTAACAGGATTTAGTATTATCAAATTAAAATTTTGAGATATCTAATGGAAAGGAAAAAAGTTCATAGTTTGATTGTAGATAAAATAAAATGATGATAGTATAAGTTGAATAGGTTAATAGTGTACTAAATTTTGACATCTTTGATTTATGTAATATTAGGTTTAGCTGCTAGTAGCCGTTATTAGTTGTTGTTGATTGTTAATAGTTAATAGTTATTATTTAATAATTGATTATTATAAGTATTTAGTAAAATTATTATTAACTGTTAATTGTTAATATATTTAATGATGATTATGAATAAATATAAATAATTTTTTATTTAAATATTATTTTTAAAAAGATAATTTAATATTTTTATTTAAATAAATAAGAGTTTTTCTAAAAAAATCTAAATTGAAACTTTTATAAATAAAAATTATTTGACTACCTAACAATTAATAATTATCACTAACCAAGCGTATTTGATGCAGTTATTGAAAATCAAAAAGACTAATTGTATTATTTTTTTTTATCTAAAATCCACTTAGATCCAGTTTGATTTACCCGTTTGTGATAACTATTAGATTTATTGCTGATAACTGATAACTGATGTTTGTTATTGTTATAAATATTTAGTAAAATTATTATTAGCTGTTAACTGTTAATATATATTATGACTATTAAGGACAAATATTATTCTCTCCGTCTCAAAATAAATATGCTAATTATAAAATAAGTGATTATTAAGAAAAAAAATTGGTCTATTTTAATCTTCATAATTTATTTAATATTTTAATTCATTAATTAATTTAATCTCCTTTCATCTTTCTAATTCTTTTACATTTTATATCTTTTAATTAATTTTTATATTTTTCAATATAATTCCATTGATGACATTATTATCAACTTAAGATAAAATATAGTTTAAATTAGAAAATAAGACAATTAAATTGTAATATACCAAAAAAATTATGACGTTTATTTTGAGACAGAAAAAATAACATTAACCTTTTTATTTAAATATTATTTTTTTAAAAATTATTTTTTTATTTAAATAAGTAGGAGTTGTTATTTTTTTTTTAAAAAAAACTTCAATTTAGAGTTTTTGTAAACAATAATTATTTAACTATTTAACAGCTAACAACTATTATTACTCAAATAAATATAACGCAGCTGTTAAAAATAAAAAAGTTAATAACTATATCAAAAAATTTTGTCAACCACTCATTTGCTTGTTGCCAATAGTTATTAGTTGTTGAATTGATATTTGAGATCTAATTGTTATTAACTATTAGCTGATAGTTTATAATTGTTAAGAGTAAAATTATAATTATTAAATATTATTAATATATTTATTTAATGATCATGAAGAACAAATATAAATATTTATTTTTTATTTAAATATTAATTTTAATTGGATAATTTAATTTTTTGATTTAAATAAATAGAAGTTGTTTTGAAAAGTTTTAAATTAAAATTTTTATATACATCAATTATTATTATTTTTTTAAATCATAAATATATCCACCTCATCTTACAGTTAATAATATTTCGATATTTATAATTGTCACTTTCAATATATATATATATATATATATCAATTAGTTGATTATCTAATAGTTAATAATTATCTTTAAAAAATAATTAAATAAATTTAATACTGTTAAATTTTTAATAATTGAGTTTTGAATTAAATTTGAGTCAACCATTACTAAAATAACTAAAACTAATTATATGAAATATTGACATTTACTACTTATATGCCCATCAATATTTTTTCACATTTTCAATATAAAATTTCTATATCAAAAAGTTTGTCAACCAGCGATTTTATATTTTACCATAAGAATATAAGTTACCCCAAAAATAAGTACACCATTATTTGTTTTTTTTTTCCTATATTATTTTACATATTTTATCCTTTTAAGAAGGATAAATCAGACTCAAAACAAAAGCATTTGTACACAAAAGGAAGTAAAAACTGTTTGTTTGTTTTTTTTAATTATTGAAGTGATAAATCAAAGTCAAGCATGTAATAAAGTGTTTTGCAACTCTTAAGGTAGTTAATAATAATTATTCACTCTCAAAATTAATAATAGTAATTATTATTCAAACATTGCAAACCATACTACACTATATTATACCTATAATTATCACAAAGTTGTAAAACAATCATATAATTATTTTAAAATATAACTTTGAATAAAATTCAAATAGAAAAAATAATTATTATTAATTACTAAATTCAGGCACGATTTAGCTGATTTTGAACCACTATAACTAAAATAAAGTTTCATTAATTTATATAACATTTTTTATTTAATCTATTTAAATTCAATTTTTTATAAAAAAATAATTTTGACTCACTCAAATTCAACATTTGATATAGAAAAATTTTATCCACCCACCTAAATTCAACTTTTTATATAACAATTTTTTTTGACTCACAAATAATTAATTTTTTGATTTCATACTGACTATATTAAAGATTTATTAATGATAAATTTATAATTTTAAATATTCAAATAAATATGAAAAATATTTTTTTTTCTTATTATCCTGGTTTTATTTTACAATAATAAGTGATGACTCTCTTTGAAACTTTTTGTAATTTGAAAAGGAAAAAGGGGCAGCTTTATGCTAAAGTCATGCATGATACTATCAAATACAAACTACTTTAACATTGTACATGCAAAGAAAACTTAATATCCATATCCATCACACACAGCTTTAGCCCTTTCCATGTTGTCTTCCACTCATACACATGCATGGTCGGTTAAAGCACAGCTCTTCAACTCCTTTTGCCTTTCTACATATATATATATGTTCAATTAATTCATTTGTTGATGCCACTAATTTTAGCTTAAATGTTAATTAATTGTATCTCTTCATGGCATCTGTTATTCAATCTTTGCCTGGTCAGCAACCTCTGGCCGCCGGAGAAATAGAGCAACCACCAGCTGTATCATCATCTACTAGTAGTACTGGTGCTTGGCATTCTTCAGGGTCTATCGGGCCATTCTTTGGAGTTATTTCTGTTCTTGCTATTCTTTCTTGTATTTTAGGTCGTGTGTGCAGCAGTAGGTGGGCAGTGGTGCCGCCCTCATTAGTCACGTTCAAACGCAGAGGCTGCTATCTGGGGTGGTGGGAGAAATGGAAGAGCCGGTGATGTAGTGGTGGGAGAAATGGAAGAGCCGGTGATGTAGTGGTGGGGATGTGAGATAGGTGCTAATAAAGTTATGGCTCTTGGTGATCAAGATGGCAAGACTAAGAAAGATGGTGATGTTGAACAACAATCCGTCGCTCAAGCTTGATTTCAATTTTTTCTTTGGTGGTATATTTCTTAGATCAACCT
This sequence comes from Aleurites moluccanus, assembly GCA_948193065.1. NCBI lineage: Eukaryota > Viridiplantae > Streptophyta > Magnoliopsida > Malpighiales > Euphorbiaceae > Aleurites > Aleurites moluccanus. Next base: position 32,658 of record CANXYC012847882.1, read on the forward strand.
AATTAATTAATTATTTTAATTATTTTATAAATAATTAATTATAATTACTAGGATATATATATAATTAATTAAATTTATATTTGATGAAATTATATGTGAAAATAATAATTTTTATAATTTAATAACTAAATAATAATTTTAAAAAGTTTTTGAAAATTAAATTTATACCTAAATAATTTATGATAAATTAAAAAATAATTATTTTTTAAGTTTTAACATGTCAAAATGAAATACATTTTGACAATTTATTTATAATTTTTTAATTTTAAAAAAATATTTTATGAATTTTTAAATATTTAAATATATTTATAAAAATAAAAAATAAAAAATAAAAAAAATGTTAGAAAAATAAGCAGTTGAGAATCATTTTGTCCAATTTTTATGATTTCAGAGTCATATTTAAGGTTTCAAAAAGAAAAAGTGTGAATATAATATTTTCATTATAATTAAAAAACATACACTTTTTTCTAAAATTAAAATTAAATGAAAACTCACGTAATCTCTTCATGCTATTTAAGAAATATTAAATATATAAAAAATAAAAATACCCGCTAAACAACCAAAACTGAAATTTAACCTCATCCTCCTAATAAACCATAGCAGAAAAAAAAAAAAAAAAAAAAAAAAAAAAAAAAAAAAAAAAAACCCCCCTTAAAAAAAAACCCCCCCCCAAAAAAACACC
>CANXYC012848526.1:0-40160 GCA_948193065.1 Aleurites moluccanus
TCAATAGAAGCAATACACATCAATAGATACCATTTCAAAATAATGGCATCGGCAATATCAATAACTCATCAGAAATCAATTGGATGAGCATAAAGTCAATAAAACATCAATAATTATCGATTAAATGATGACCAAAGGTCTAACGACCAAAAAAGGGAACAAACATATTTTGATAATTTGCGGCCAAAAAGTTGACGCAATTGGCATGCCATTGTCGTAACGACCAAAAAAGGGAACAAACATATTTTGATAATTTGCGGCCAAAAAGTTGACGCAATTGGCATGCCATTGTCGCTGGCGACAGTGGCATTTAAATGGTTGGCCTACGAAATTTTCGGCATAGTTTCGACGCAGTATTGACATTGCCCCAAATTATCAATAATATACATATGGAAGCAATTCCATAGGCAACAAAAACAACTCAATAATCTTCAATAAACACATCAATTTAGCATGGAAAACAAGTCTAAAAGCCAAGCACAAAATCGAGCAAAACATGCCAATTAGGGTTCAGCCAAAATGGCCTTTTCATATATGAATTTCAAATGACGTTTTAACAATTTAGGCATGACATATGATGCATAAAAGACTCACCTAGCCTCCAAATCACCTAGCAAAATAGTTTTGCTACCCGATTCCTTAATTCCTCGATATAGGCCAAAATCGGCGATTTTCTCCGAACGAGTTTTCTGCAACGAAATGAACGTTAATTAAATACCGATTAATACCCAATTAACTTATTTTAAAGCCAATTTACCTATCCTAATCCATATACTCAAAATCATATTACACAACTTCAATTTTAGGATTTTAAATTGGAAAAAATTGTTTAATGCATCAATTGATGCAATTAAACCATTTACCCAAGCCTTCCAACACCTAATTAACCTAATTAAACCAAAAAATCTAACAAACAAACAATTTACACAAAATACCTCAATTTGGCCGAATTTCTTTCTTCTTTATTCTTCAAATTTTCTTCAACTTTTATGGTTGATTTTCGTAGTTTGATGTTTGTATGGATTTAGTTTAGTATTTGGATCAATTTATCTTCACAAACTATCAAAGAAATGAAAGGAAATGGAGCTACGGATGAAGAAGCAAAATAGCAGAAAATTTGCTCCAATTTTTGTTTATATAATAAGATAAAATAGGCAAATTACACTTTAGTCCTCAATTTTTTTAAAATTTGATTTTGATCCTTTTTCCCTCGGTAAATTTTTTTGGCAATTCTGTCGGGAATCGGAAATCAAAGTGAATGTTTAAATATCATATTTTAATTAATACTATTTAATAAAAATAGTTTCAGAGCCGTTCTGAAACTCGGACTGCCGCAATATACTATTCACCGAAAGTACCCTTTATTCACAGTTTTACCATTTCTTACTTTATCAGTGTTCTTAAATATTTTTCTCATTTATCTTTTCACTGTATTCACACATGAATATAACTTATCATTTATCCTCAATCAAATTTCAAAAATTCATCCGTCAACCGTATCGCTATTTTTACGGTGGCAATATCGGTATCAACAAATTTTCAAAAAAGTTTTCGTTTTCATTCTAACTGAGTTTCTAAAATTATTTTAAGCCATTTCGATAATATTAATCCATATACTGAGAATTTATTTCACAAAAATTTATTATGCATTTTTAGGGTATTACAGTATCACATGCTAGTTAAGCTTAACACATATTAAGAAAGGGTATTTGAGTTAAAGATTCCACATTTACTTGAGGAAATAGGGTGACCCTCATAAATTTTCCCACTAATACTAGTAATAAATTCAAAAATATTATGTATAAACCCCTAAAAAAAATTTATATATATAGAAAACTTGGATCATTAGTTAATATCATGTGTTTGGTGTGAAATAAATTTTCAACCCATCAATTTTATTTGGATTTTGAAAGCTTATTTAGTTTAATAATAACAAGAAAAAGCTCAAATCAAATGACATATTAAATCGCAAACTTATTTTGACCCCCCAAAAAATAAATTCTAGCTCTATCACTGCCCCACATTGAAATATAAGTAGGCGCATCAAAGTTTAATATAATATTAGAATCTCTCAACTCATTAGTATAAACTCTTAGATTAAATTCGATATTTTTCATAATAGAAGAGAAAAATAATATTTAAAATTTTTTAATTATACCAGTGAGAAAAAATAATGGTAATCTATAGGTAACATACATATTTAAAACATGAATTAAAAAATTCATAATTTATGGAAAAATTTGCTTTAATAATGAAGTAGGAATGCTCAATCTTTTATTTTTTTTTCCTCATAATAAATAGGAGATGACATTTGATTTCATTTTCTTCTTTTTTTCCTTTAGCGGGCTCTTGTAATATTAGTTATTTAAAATATTAGTCATAGCAAACCAAAGGAACTCCACTGATTATCCCTTAACAGTTTCCAAATATTTATGATATGCAATATGAAGAATCAATTTTTTTAAAAAAAATGAAATATTTAATAAAGCTGTAAATGTTGAGAGAGGGCGATTATTCAATAAATATTCACCTATAAATTTATCAGTTTATTTCCATATTGGTAATTACCTATATAGACACAACCGTTTATGTTAATATCCGATTTCAATTGTTTCTCAAACAAGTTCTATTGTGACTCTAATATGGTCATCCAATTAAGGAATGGATTTAACTAATATGATTTCAATTAGGAAGAGTATTTCTAATAAAACTCATAGTCTACATGAAATCTATGACAAAAACCTCTCAAAAGGATAAGGCATGTATTTATTCAATTCACTATCACATATCACATAGTTTTCTATCAAAGATCCAACTTAAACTTCATATTTGACCAACCGAGACAATCGTCGTTCATTTTCATATTTCCTAAGTTTTGCAATTTAAGGTCACAGTCTATTGAACAATCATTTAGTTGAAGAAACTGAGTGCCAATTATCAATTGAAGTAATTAGCATTAACTTTTCTCTATTGATTGTTCATTATGAATCCTTAAGATTTGCAGTTGAATTTGAACCTTGGTGGTGATAGAGAAGAGGACTTCGTAAATATGCTAGAATCGAAAGATACTCCAATTGAAAGTCAAACTTCTCAGGAGAATAGGGAGGAAAATCTCATTGATCAAAGAAATCTAAGACACTAGAATATCATAACTTAGGATCTATGAACCTCACTTCAAAATCTTGAAAAGCAAAAGGTAACAAATTTGTAATCGACTCAAGTATGAGCAAGTTTCATAAACAATTTGATTATTATGATCAAAGGAATGAATTAAAGTGGAATTTCTCAATTTTTGTAGATAGTGGAAGGAAAGGAGATCACCCCTTCAAAAGGAGCAAGGAGAATACAATTGGTTCATAGAAATGCATGGGAGTTCCGCACTATTTCAAGCAAATCAAAGTAGGAAGCAAGGATGATTCTTATCAGCATACATTATAGTTAGAAGATGAGATTTAGGAGTTACTAGAAGGTGAAGGAAGCGAGGATGATTCTTACAAGATGAGAAAAAAAAATTGAATAGAGGGTTCCAGAAGTTGTTTAATGACATTAAAGTAATTTTATAAAACTTAAATTTAGGAAAACATACAAATCTCCTTTCATAACCAAGATTTTGGACAAACTCTTTCCTTAAAAGTTTAAATTCCCATAATTCAGTTTGCATGACGGGATTGGAAACACATATACTCACCTAGAAAAGGTAAGAAAGGTCATCAATTTGCATATCAATGAAGATTTTGTGTTCTGTTGAGTGTTCCCTCTAAATCTAACAATAGTCATTCGAGAATAGTACTAGAAGTTAAAGCCATCATCAATATATAGTTTGAAGAGCTATTGCTTTTTATGTCATATTACAAGCACATTTGATTAAAATAAATCCACAAATCTCCAAAGAAGAAATGCTTCGAAGTTATACTCAAAAGTTTCATGAAGTGGTTAACTAGGTTGAACATTAGAATACAAAGGTAGCAGTTCATATTGTAACTACTATATCTAAAACTATCTCCAAATAACTTGTTGTTTTAACACTTAACTCTGACTTAAAATAATTAACCCAAGTTATTTAAATAATATCATGTTGGACCTTATAAATCTCTTCACTTTTTCATCCCAAATGGATGATTACTTAGGTGACATGCTAATTTAAGCTTCTCAAGCTAGCAGATTATCTGACTTAACTGTAACATTTTGCCCTTCCTTTTACTCACGATATCCTCATCACAAATTATCTAATTCATATTTACAATTGGATTAAGAACAAGATCCAGTCTAAAATCGACACTAAGTATTGTGGTTCATGGGTGCCCCTATATGACTCCATTTCATGCTTTACTCTATAGATAGCCCTCTCTTTATGGACCTACTAGGTCTACATAATTTGACTTCAAGGTGGATCTCATACCATTTGTAACGGTCTTACAAGTACTTTCTTATAAATAACTTATTATTTTATGGCTCAACCTTATTAACCTAAATTATTTAGATTAGTATCACATTAAACCTTATATATCGGTTTGCCTTTTCATCCTAAATAGATGTGAAATTTCTTTTGGAGCTCATCTTACTGGGTTGTTATACATATATGATGATGAGAAACTGCAAATTTAAAAAGATGTTTGACTCCTTTAATATGGATCCACCCCTATACATTTGAAGAGTTAATGGTAAGAGCGCAAAAATTTATTTGGCTAAATGATACTTAGAGATAATATATGGAGAAGGTGAAAGGAACCAAAAAAAAAAAAGAAAGAAATAGATAAAGATAATTTATTTGAGAAGCAAGAAAAGGCAAGAAAGAAAGTGAAAAGCCTCCAATAAAGAGAATGTTCACCCTTTTAGCTAAGTCAAAATTAAAGGTATTGATGTGGGTTCAACAAAGCTGAATAAGCGTTAGGTGACCAAAGTCGGTGAGTACTCGCTTTACACAAAACTAGGATAAGTTAAGTATTGTAAGTTCCATAGAGATAATGAGCATAATACCAAAGTGATCTTCCACAAATCTAACTTTTTATTGACTCCTTCTTGTGTCTCATTTACCAGCACAATATCATATACAAACATCATGTACTAAAAATTTTCTTCTTGTATATGCTTTGTCAATTCATTTGTAACCAAAGTAAAGAGGTAAGGGCTCATTGTGGACCTTTTATTCAATTTAACTAAGATAGAAAAGTCTTTTGAGTCTCCTCCAATTATGTACATACTGATAGTGACTCCTTCTAAAACCCATCATAAACTTCTTTAGGAACTCTATTATAAGTTTTCTCTAAGTCAATGAAAACTATATACAAATGTTTCCTCATATTTTTGTACTTTGCTATCGAGCTTCTAATGAGAAAGAATGTTTTTATGGTTAATTGATTTGGTTTGGACCCGAATTGGTTAACAAGGATAGATATAATATCATTTAAGCAATGTTCTATCTCTTTCCCATAACTTTAAAGTATGACTCATGAATTTAATTTTCTTGTAATTTGAGCAACTCTAGATGTCTCTCTTGTTTTTAAAATTGGGTACTAAAATGTTTCTCCTCCATTCATCTAATATTTTCTTTGAAGTTAGGATTTTGTTAAACAATCTAGTTAACAAAGCTAATTCTACATCATCCAGACACTTTCATACTTCAAATATTATTCTGTCAAAGGCCATAAGTTTTTTCAACTTTCATCCTCTTCAAAGCCTTCTTGACCTACTAATCCTTCTAGTGAAGGTCACATTCTTCTCTATAGTCGTGTGATTTATATCTACCATGTTACCACCTTTGCCATTATTGAAAAGTTCATTAAAGTAACTTCTCTGATTTTCTTTAATGTTTTCATCTTTCACCAAAATCTTTTCTTATTATCCCTGATATACCTTACTTGATTGATATCTCAACATTTCCTTTCTCCCGTCCTTGCTAACCTATAGATATTCTTTTCACCTTCCTTCATTTTAAGTTTCTCATATATCTTTTCAAATGTTTATGCTCTTGCTTAATTCACTATTTTTTTTGGCTTTCTTATATTGCTCATAAGCCTCCCCATTATCACATTTTAGTAGTCTCTTGTATCATTCTCTTCTACACTTCACAATCGTTTATATTTTCACATTCCACCACCATCTCTCCTTTGAGAGTGGCCATGTCTTTTAGACATTCTAATAATTTTTCTATCCATTTTTCTAATCCTTGAAGCCATGTTTATTTACATAGCATTAGCCTCATACGAGCGCCGCTCTGGTCCGCTCAAGGAATCAGAATGCTCATTTGGGGCTGAGTCCCATGCGAAAACTATTATCGCTTTTTTTGTTTTGAAAGAGTGATTGGTGAATGGTTTTCTATTTATCATTTTTTCAATTTTGAAAAGGTTTTGAGGAATCGCTACCTTAATTTATTTTTTAATGGGAAAATATAAGGTAAAAACCTAAAATTGACTCCAATTTAAATCCCACAGATAAAATGCACTAAACCTTCAAACCGAGTTAGGATTCGGGGACTAGGTTTTCGGTTTAAAAACTTGAACTTAGCTTTTAATGAAATCTAACTTGAAAATGCATTTTTGATTAATAGTTAATAGCATGGCATTTATATGATAAAAAGCAATAAATAAATCATGCATCCAAAGTAATAAAGAATATAAATTATTACATGACCAATAATTGAGGATATTAACTCTAACCCTTATGGGTTCTAGGTTAATCACATATTCCTCAATTTAAATAAATGGGAGGTATTGATTCTAAACTTTATGGGTTCTAGATCAATTACAAATTCTCTAAAATGACTTAAATTTAAAGCAATTAAAGGGAAAAATAATTTTAGGATTCTTGGATTTGATGCTTTATTAAAAGCATGCCTAAGTATCTCTTTGATTGGGAATCAAAATCCGCGTAGTTCGCCCTTCTTGTGAAGGGTTTTTGGTATGATTTCAGTTTAAAAATCGATTTCATCTGATTGAGGGTCTAATTCATGATAACATGTATGATTTTTGAAAGTATGATTATACCTTTCTTTCCAGTTTGTGAATAGGTGGTGGTCATAGACATTTTTTGGATCAAAGTTATTTTTCGGTTCGAGGAAGTTGAGTTAGATATGGATGCTCGTCTTGCTAAATCAATTAAAAAATGATTAATTTAGGGCTCTATTAACCAAGTCGGTCTTCTATTTCTTTTATTCAAAGAGAATTAAAGAAGTTGGTTTGCACTCAAATAGAGTTAAACCACTAGTGTATGAGAAAATGTTGCTTAAAGGGATAGAAGAATGCTTGCTAAGGAAAAATCAACTTAACAAGGCAATGGGTGTTGAAAACTGAAGGAGAATGGGGTATTTATAGGCACCCAAAGCAATTTTGGTAAAAAATTGGATGAATAGTGCTGATGCCACCAGGTAAGGGAGGAGTTGCTGCTAGGATGCCACGTGACGGGCTAAAGGATTCACTAGACACAACCCATGGTAGAGGAGCTTCTTTAGGGAAGCGCGTGGGTGCATGGTGGCAGTTGCTGTTAGCTATTACTGCACGGCAACTTGGCAGTGCAGCCAGGCTTTCCCATGGGCACCCATTTCACGCTTTCATCTTTTGTCCATTTTCCATCTTCCAAGTTCATGGTGGATTCCATTCATTCCAATATGAGTTAGGATATATCCTGGGGGTTCCTCGAAGGTTCAGGGAAGCCTGGTTGCTCCATCAATGGTCTGGTACTTGCTTTAGTACTTGCAAAAGTCAAGGTATAGGCAATGAGGTAGAAAATGATGTGTTCGCAGCTGCCCCTCATCATGATTACTTTTACTGAAAAGTAATTATAATGATAGTGAATACGAACTACCATAGTATGATTAGGTAAATGGATCCTGAGGCTGCCCTTAGAAAGGTCAAATAACTTTGAAATATGAGGTTCCCCTATAAAGGTCTAATAAGTTTGTAAACTAGAGCTCCCCTAAGAGGGTTTAATAAGTTTGAAAACTGATGTTCCCTTATAAGAGTCTGATAAGTTTGAAATTGATGTTCTCCCTAGGAGGGTCTGATAAGTCTTAAAACTAAAGTTTCCCTAGAACGGTATTATAAGCTTGAAAACTGATGTTCCCCTATGAGGGCTTGATAAGTTTGAAACCGATGTTCCCTAGAAGGGTTTGATAAGTTTTAAAACTAAAGTTCCTCTAAGAGGGTCTGATAAGCTTGAACACTGATGTTCTCTTATGAGGGTCTGATAAGTTTGAAAACTAAAGTTCCACTAAGAGGGTCTGATAAGTTTGGAATTTAAAGTTCCCCTATAAGGGTCTGATATCGGTGCTAATGTAAGCACACATGGTTCTGTTTGAAAATGATGCTGATGATAAGGTAAGTGCAAAAGGTTTTACTTGAAAATGCCTCTAGTGCTAAAGCACACAGGGTTTTGTTTGAAGATGTCGCTGGTGCTAAGGTAAACACACAATGTTTTGTTTGAAAATGTCATTGGTGCAAAGGTAAACACACAGGGTTTCGTTTAGAAATAATGGTGATGCTAAGATAAGAATGCTGAATTTTGTTTGAAATTGATACTGATGCTAAGGTAAGCATCCAAAATTTTGTTAAAAAGTGATGTTGATGCTAAGGTAAGTATGTAAAGTTTCGTTTGAAAATGATGGTGATGCTAAGCTAAGCATGTATAATTTTGTTTGAAAATATTGTTAGTGCTAAGGTAAACACACAGGGTTCTATTTTGAAAATTCGTTGGTGCTAAGGTAAGCACATGGGGTTTCCTTTGAAAATGAGTAAGTGCCAAGGGCTGCTCGGGCTTTTAAAAATGATTTTAGGGTGTCAAGGGCTGCTTGGGCTTTGAAAATAATTTTGAATTTTTTCAAGAGTTGTTTGAGCTTTGAAAATGATTTTGAATTTACCACGGTCTGCTTGAACTTTGAAAATGCTTTTGGATTTTCCAAGGGCTGTATAGGCTTTGAAAATAATTTTGATTTGGAAAGGTGACATCGTTGCCAAGGAAATAAATGAAGTTGAAAAGAGTCTGATATGATGCAATTGAAAAGATTTTATTATGATGCAATTTGAAAAGTGTTTGATGCAATGTAATTTGAAACGAGTTAAATGCAATGCAATTTATGATGTCCTAAATTGCAAAGAGCTTGAATTCAAGAAGTTATACCTTTCTTGATAATGGTTATGAGCTTTTCCTTTGTTTATGCAATCTTTTGCAGATTAAGTTTATCATACTTACTAGATGACTCATAAAATGGAGCTAGCTTTGTATGGATATTTAGGGAGAATGACTTTGTCGGCTATAAGATACTCATCTGTGTCGTCTAAAGGACCATCAACTTCTGTTTTCTTTCTTTTTCCTATCATGTGTTAGCTCCAAACAAATGTAGGATGATGTGTGATGCCATGAATTTATGGATATCGTGCATGTTATATATGCATGATGCTATCTTTTGGGATGATCTAATGATAAACACCCATATTCAAGTGAGATACACACATTTCATGCGACTACGAATAACTCATACAACTAATATGCACATTCATGCAAATTTGATGCACTCAGAAAGCAAAGTTATGTAATGAAATACAATGAAACTTAATTTCATGCACTGAAATGCCCTAGAATGCCCCATTTTTTAAGGAAGGTGATTTGGGAAAAGGGTGACTTGGTCACTTTGGGTTGTCTGAAGAACTTTGGCATCTATTTGGCCTAGACGTAGAAAAAAGATTTTTTGTATTTCAATGAAAGATTAGTCAACTTGGGCTTTCCAAGGATGATTTGGATATTTTAGGAGGATAACCCACTTTGAAGGTTTTGGTGTTTTGGAGAGATGACCAACTATTTAGAGAATGGTATTTTGGAAGGAAGGTGACTTGGTCATTTTGATGGTCATTAAGGTTGAGAGATTTTAGCTTTATTATTTGGCCTTAGTTTGGCTAAAAGGGAGATTTTGACAACATTTTCAGATTGGTTGCTAATTGGAGCCATACTCAGTCTGGTCGAGCATGAAGGATTGTTGAGTGATGCTTTTAGATTGGTTAAACCATGCTCAGTTTTGATTTAAGGATTCATCTTAGATGGCTGAAGTCAGGCTCAACTTTGAGTGGATTAGTTTTGTTAGATTGGTTGAGGTCATCTAGAAAAGACTATAGTCAAATTTGGCCGAGAGTTTGATTGGTCTTATCAAATTGGTTCAGGTATTCTAGGAAAGGCTAAGGTTAGATTTGGCTTGGAGTTTGATTGGTTCTGTCAGATCGATTCAGGTCATCTAAGAAAGGCTATAGTTAAATTTGGTCTTGAGTTGCTTAGTCAGATGGGATAGGGTTTTCTATTACTGGTGTCATTTTATACTGTGACCTTGCACAGTTTGGATAGTTAATATAGGACTTTAGCCCGGTCATCCTCCAGGTAAGAAAATAATTCTTCCTTTGGATAATTTTTCTGCTTTTTATTTTGTTCTGTTTTTTCTATTTTCTAGTTGTCTGCTTTCCTATTTTCTGGCTGTTTGTTTGTCTGCTTTTTTTCAATTTCCTTTCTGCTTGGAACCTGATCTCATCTTTTCACAATTTCATATCTATTTGGCTCTTTCATTAGATGAAGGGTGAATCTATGGATGGCTCTGGCTGCTTCGCTGTTTGGGCGATCCAATGATGGCTTTTATATGTTGGACTCTCTTGAGAGTTTTGACTTTGGTTTCACTGAGTAGAATGAGTTTGAAAAGTTTTCTTAGTGCAACCCATGAGTTTTGATTATTTGATTTATGTTTTACTCTTGAAACTTGGGCTTCAAGGGTGATAAGTTGAACCTTTTGAGATGTTTTGAATCTTTTGGAAGGTGAAATTAATTTTGGGAGGTTTTATGAATTTGTTGTTATATCATGATTTATGGAGGATACAAGTGGAGCTATTCCTAGTGTATGAGATTGATTAGACTCTCAGGGTGGTGTTTCGAAGATTTGGTATTGGTAAGGCTGACACTTGGGTCAATGAACTAAAAGAAAAATGAAGACTATTTGATTTGGTATTTGGATAGTTTAACTTAAGGAATGACGACTTTGGATGACTTGCATCGGATGATGGATTTGACTTACTTTATTGTTTTGGACCAAGCAGTTATTTGAAGGTTGATGGCTTTTAAAAGACATGCCCCCATATGAGGTATAAGGGCAGCTCATCCATGTAATTATTTTAGCTAAGAGACAGTATGATTGATATAAGGTACATGCCCCTGAGACATGTTATCCGACTCTCTACTGATATAAAGAGGAATGAACTTTTATTGTGACAAACCCTAGATTGTTGTGTTAGAACTCTTTACTTTCTTTCTTTTATTCTGACAAAGATAAATGGATTCAACTATTTGAATGATGCCATTTGACTTTGGAATCCTAATTTGAATTAGTTTTTTATCGAGCCACCATTTCGAGTTTTCAACTCTGCTATTTGTTTTCTTTTGCACTAGCTTTTAATCAAGTCGTCTTTTTGGGTTTTCGACTTGATGAGTTGCTTTAATTTTTTCCTAAGCCACCCTTTTGGGTTTTCAACTTAGCGAGCTTTTTATTTATTTTTCTTTATTCTTTTTTTTTTTTTTTAGTCAAATGAATCTAGAGGAATTGAAACATTGGCATCAAATGGAAGACATGATCTTATTGGTGCAACACTCCTATCAAGCAAAACCTTATTGGATAAAACAATTTCACTGCATATTAGAGCTCCAATTACCCTTATGCTTGGATTTTGGATAGCTATGATTTTGATGAAAGACGTCGACTTTTAAGCTCGATAGACCTCTCTTTGCGAAGTAGTTTATGGGCATCAAAATATATTCATATCCATTTGAAGATTTTCCTTATGACGTCCATACCCCAATTTGGAAGGTGTAAATAAGATGCAGTCGGATGCAAAGTGGTTGAAGAATGATTCTAGAGCTTTGCATAGAATTGATATTTTTGTCAACAGTTGGCATGATCTTTACTTTCATGAAGTTTCCTTGTATTTTGTAGCATATTACCATTTGAGATAAAGTTGAATTTAAAGTTCTTTTATCTGCTCTGATTGCCCCTTCAGTTATGTATTTTGTCCTATTTGATTAAAACCTATATGGGGGTTGGTCAAAGAGACCACTGAAGAACCAATCATGTGGTTTATCCAATTGATGCACGAAGAAAGGAAATCATTCTTTGGGCCAGTTCTGATTAGGCATTTGAACTTTTTCATCCTTCTTTAGAGTTGATACATGTTTTGGATAATCCTAAATGCTCGATGATAAGCTTGAAGAAGACAACCTTTGTTTCATACATTTTCATATTATTCTTGTCCGGCTATGTCAATGATTTTCATTTATGCCAAGGTCTATTGATCCTTTTGCATTTTTTTCTTTTTTTTTTTTTTTTTTGCTCTTCTTTCTCTCTTTTTTTTTTCCAATATAACACAATCAAAATGATACGAGAATGTAATAATTTAACCTTTGATTAATCATCATCCATTACATGCAAAATAAAAAAAAGGACCACGATGGTCGATTACAGACTCAAAAGAAAAGAAAGGACTCAATGGACTCTAACTCTGACTCAGATTCTGACTTTGACTTTGACTATGACTCTGACTTGGACTCAATCTCATATAGGTCAGATTAGCTGAGCTTGAACTCTTCCAAAAATTATGCTAGCCATGCTCAAGCTGGTCTTGGTTGGTGAGGTGAGGTAAGGTGAAGGATTAGGCTGTTAGACCTGGTCTTGGTCGAGGAGGAGAATATCCCCACTATCCATCAAATCTTGGATCCAGTGTTTCAAAACCTTACACATGTCTATTCTTGTCATACCCCAAAACCACCGGTGGGCTAATCCTAGGGCAAGGGTAGGCACAAGGCCACCGTACACCTATAGAACCCTTAGCTAACCTGGATCAAACATACAACACATACTAGCATCATGCCAAATATCCATATCTTATATATATATATATATATATCTCATCAACCTGATATGACATTTCCTCTTGTTCCTTACCGATCAAAAGATAATTCTAATATCAATATGGAACAAGAGAAAGTCTACAATGCCATCCATGATAACAAAAGAATAAGCAACATCACACACATCTATGGGGCTTCTAAGAGTATACTTCTTATAGACATGAATAAATATATATAACTCAACTATTATCTAAAAAATATTATATAAAAGAGTCTTCTTGTGGAGAAGAAAATTAAAAAACTCTGTCTTCAGGATTAATTTGCTCTCAAGCTAAGCTAGAACCTGAAATCCACAGAATAGTGGTGAGCCTTCAACTCAGTAAGATGCGAACAATCAGAATGAATAACATATATAGAATGCTTAAATAACAAATCTTGAACATGTACCAGGGTACTAGAAAGAAATCTTAATATATACATTAATATCATAAATACTTACAAAGGGTAACACTATCCAATCATTTCATAATACATATATAAATATCAAATCATGATTCTTTTTAAGAACATAAATGCCTATAAAGAATGGCATTATCAAATAAACATAACATAGAACTGATATCATATCATAACGTTTGGGTAGCCTTGCTACCTTTACGTGGTACATATGCTTGTACAGACATATATGTCGAGAGCTCGTGATCCCCTCTAGGTAGAACACTGATACTATACCCTATCAACCAGGTTTGCTCTGTGCACATTGGACCAATGAATTAACTCTCATTAGGAAAAAGCATTCTATAATGTATGTTCCGTGATATACATATCATGTATTGGATCAATAGTAATTAAATGTGATCAAGAGATCGCAACATATGAATAACATATCATATTATGAATAACAAAGGCTTATTAATGAACTTGGTCTAAGGAAAATAACCAAGTCATTATCAATATTCAAAGATTATATTTAACAAGGATTTCAATAAATTGAACTCATAAATAACATATACATATATATGAATATAATATACTTTAGTAAAAATTCTCATATGGAGAATCATACACATGAAATGAAATCCACACTTATGTCTTAGCACCAAAAAGCTTTCTAGCTAAGCTCAACTCTTGCTTAAATCCAAAAGATCCTTAATTCCTTGAGTTCTCTTCTCCTAAATAAAAATTTTCAAAATTTCAAAATTTAAGGTTTTCTCAAAATAATCACATAAATTAATCCTCCATAAATTCTAAACTCCTTAGAGTCTCTATAAATAAATTATAACATTAATTTAACCTTTAATAGAGGATGAATAATAGTTATCGAGAAAATCTGCTATTCATAACTCTATTCATCCAAAAATCATAAATCCTCATAACTACTAAATCTAAATATAAATATTAGCCATTAATGCTCATAAAAGATCACTCATAACTTAAAAAGAACTATTCTAGCTAACAAAAAACTTAACTCAAACTAGAGAGAAGATTTGAGAAAATTACCTTATTTTCTCCTCCAAATAAATTCTGAAGAATTTGGCTTGAATTGATGCTTTTATAGTCTTTAATTTGTGTTTTCTAGAATTAATAAGGCTTAATTAGAGTATTAAAACCTTAGAAATGAAGAAAAATGATTTATGGTTGAGAGGAATAGGAAATGGAAAAGAAGAGAGAAGAAGGAAGAAAGAAAAATGAATGTGAAGAGAAGCTGCTGCAAAAAAAAAAAAAAAAACCTCGAGTCTACTATTCATACACACTATTCATATACACTGTTCACATGCACTGTTCACGATAGAAGCTGAAAAAATTAACTTTGGCAGCAGATGCTAAACCAGCTTTATCTTGAGCTATAGAAGTCTAAATACCTCAATTTTCCCTTCCACTTAAACTAGACATATGAGGCTACAACATATCCTAAATTTTGTTTTTAAAGTCTTGAATATAAATTCACAAAATTCTGCACAAACTGTGTAATTCAAATCAAAACAAACCAATCTCAATTCCAAAATAAACATTCCATAACAAATCTTATATACATCATTACAAAAATTTCATAATATACACAAGCAAAAAAAATCTCAGGTGTTATAATTCGATGTCTAGTGCTCTAATGGTACTCACAATATTCTTTCTCATTCTAATTTCTCGGCACAAGATTTTGAGGTGCCTTAGGCTTTAAAGGTTTGATCAAATTTGGCTCTACAGCCTTCTTGTACACCATGCTCAAAGGTAGGCCTAGGTTAGTGAAGATTCTCACATAGAATCTCAGGGGTTAGTGGTTGAAAATGGCTATTATTTCTCTACTTTTCTGATTAGTAGAGCTATTGGTGGTTGGGGTGTAGTTGGTGTTGCTTCTGTACTTAGACCTACAGGATTCGTCCTTAATTTTTCCATTCTAGATCGGATCCTCTATTTTAGAAGCTATGGAAATAAGAGCCTTGAAGTTGTGTAAGTATTGTGTTTAGAGATGAATTTGGTAAACAAGAAAAGAGTATTAATAATGATATCAATCTACTCCTGCTCAGTAGTCCTGCTCACCAGCTGAGTGTTGGGTATAATTTTATTCATATTTTTAGGGTGTTTTAGATTTAATTTAAATTGATTTAGTTAATATTTTATTGATTTTTTATTTGAATTTAATTGAATTTGATTTGTTTTTGGAGAAACTTGAAGATATAATTGCTTTTGGTTCAAAATTAGAAATAATTTGAAAAATTCAGCATTACAAAAATTGGCAATTTTTTAGAAGGATGACCCAATTTTTGATCAACGAACCCAGTTTTTGGAGGAAAAGAAATGACTCGAGACTCAGACCGAAAAACCAGTACCCAGTTTCTTGGTTTACAATTCGATTTCTGATGTTTCAAGCTGGTTTTTGATATAAAAACTTCAGATTTTTATTTTTCAAAGGGGGGAAGTTTTGGGGAGTTTTTGAAGGAGATTTTCAAGAATTCCAAGAGATAAAAGCTTGAAGAAAAGGAGCAATCTCAAATTGAAGAGCTATCAAGTTGGATTGAATTTGATTTATCAAGAGTTCATTTCTTACTCTTTTCAATTCTAAAGTTAATATAAATTGTAGCATATTGAATTATATTTCTTTTTCAATAAAGCTTATGAATTTCATTTCAATTATGAGTAGCTAATTTCTTTATACTAGAATTTAGATATAGTCAATTGTTGATTTTATGATTCAATTGTGATTGATTGATTATCTTGTGCATATAGTGAAATTGTTAATTTATTGGTTTAGGATTATAATTATTTTGTAATTGGCCACTATTGAATAATATTTTAGATGGAGTATGATGGATCGAGAGAGTAAGTATGCCATTAGTACATTAAATCAATGACCTAAGGGATTGAGTTGCCAAGAGATTGTAACACACTTTAGGGGTTAGAAATTACTAAAGAACTTAATGAGCTTACATTAACTAGATGATCATGAGAATAGACATTGAATTAATATAGGTACTTTATAGTTGCTTGAGAGAAATTATAATAATTTAGAGTAATTAATTCATTAATTTGTTATCATGGATAATCAATCATGAGTTGGAATCATAAAAGATCAATTAATGAAGTCTAAATTTTAGGCTTGTTAAAATTATTTCAATCTTTAAAACTCAAAATTACTTTGTTTTTAATTTCCAATATTACTTTAATTTTTATTTTAATAATCAATTTTAATATTGTCTAAATAATTGAGAAGTATTTAATTTTGATACTTGACCACACCTCTCTGTGGGACATGACACTCACTCACACACTATTACTTGCATAAACGATTCGTATACTTCCAAAATACCTAACAAGTGGAGAAAGACTACTTCTGATGTTGTTTAGTGATTTCTAAATCCCTCTAGGTAATATCCATCTCAATGTTATAATGGTATTGTTTCACCAAACTTTGAAGTCCTGTCTCACAACTACTCCGGTATTAGCCTTGCCAACAGAGACTGATAAATTCACAATGTATTATGATGCATCCAGAGTCAGATTGGGATGTGTTCTTATGCAAAATAAGAGGGTTGTTGCTTATGCTTTATGGCAATTAAAGAAGCATGGGATGAATTATCTGACACATGACTTGAAGATGGCTGCGGTGATTTTTGCATTGAAGATCTGGAGGCAATATTTATATGGAGCTAAATGTGAGATTTAAACGGATCATAAAAGCCTACAATATATTTTGCATCAGAAGGATTTAAATCTCCGGCAGTGAAGATGGGTTGAATTGCTAAAAGATTATGACTGTAAGATATTATATCATCCGGTTAAAGCTAATATTGTAGCATATGTTTTCAGTCGGAAATCGATGGGAAGTCTAGCTCATATTTCAGATACAAGAAGGCCATTGATCCGTGAGATGAAAGAATTAATTGATATAAGAGTTGAGTTGGAATTGGGATTCCAGGATAGAAACCAGACTCTGATAGCCCGATTTTGAGTTAAGCCAATATTGATTGATGATATTAACGTAGCACAAGATAGGGATCCTTATCTTCTGAAGTTAAAGAGGATGTTTATTATGGCAAGGCCTCAAAGTTTACAATTGAAAATGGAATAGTGAAGTGTGGGAAACGATTGTGTGTACCCGATATTGATGGATTATAGGAATAGATTATGAAAGAAGCCCATTATGCCTACTATAGTATTCATCCTGGAATTACAAAGATGTACCACGATTTGAAAGAGTTTTATTAGTGGCCTAATATGAAGAGATATATAGCCAAGTTTGTGTCTTATTGCTTAGCCTATCAGCAGGTTAAGTTTGAACACCAGAAGCCATCTGGTTTGCTGCAAGAAATAGAGTTACCATAATGGAAATAGGAGCAAGTCACCATGGATTTTGTGGTTGGTTTGTCGAAGACTTCACGAGGTTATGATTCTATTTGGGTGATAGTGGATCGACTAACGAAATCTTCCCATTTTCTTGAAGTGAAGACTAGTTATACTACAGCACAGTACTCCCAGTTATATGTTGATAAGATTGTACGGCTTCATGGAGTGCCACTCGTGATTATTTTAGATTGAGGGACACAGTTTACTTCGAGATTTTGGCAGAAATTCTAGGAAGCATTGGGTACACAGCTACGCTTCATCACAGCTTTTCACCCTTAGACAGATGGTCAATCAGAACGGACCATATAGACACTAGAAGACATGCTTCGGTCATGTGTTTTGGATTTAAAGGCAATTGGGATCAATATCTACCATTGATTGAATTCTCCTATAATAACAGTTATCATTCATCTATCGGCTCCTTATAAAGCACTATATGGCAGGAAATGCAGGTCTCCAATTTGTTGGGTGGAACCAGGAGAAAAGCATTTGGAAGGCCCTGAATTAATTAAAGAGAATGAAAAAAGTGCCTATTATTAAAGAACGAATAAAGACTGTCTTCAGTAAACAGAAAAGTTATGCTGATCCGAAGAGGAAAGATGTGCATTTCGCAGAGGTGACCATGTTTTCCATAAAGTTTCACCGAAGAATAATGTGATGAGATTTGAGAAGAAGGGTAAACTGTCACCTAGATATGTTGGGCCATTTGAGATACTTGAGAAGATCAACAATGTTGCATACTGATTGGCTCTTCCACCTAATCTAAGTCATATGCATCTGGTGTTCCACATATCTATGTTTCGGAAATATGTGTCTATTCTATCACACATGTTGGAACTACAGGACATTGGAATAGATGAAGACTTATCATATGAGGAGACACCGATAGAAATTGTGGATCGTCAAGTTAGGCAATTATGCAATAAAGAGATCCCTATGGTTAAAGTGTTATGAAAAAACCAGTCAATGGAAGAATGCACATGGGAAAGTGAATAAGGCATGCGAGCAAAGTATCTATTTCTGTTTCAGTAGTAAGGTACATATTAATTTTAAATTTGAGGAAAAATTTATTTGAAGGGGAATAAAATATAATACCCTAGAATTATGTTGCAGTTATTCAACAGTTCTATTAAGTATCAGACCGATAACACCGAAAATAGTTAGACAATTTAAGGAATTAGTACAGTGTTAAATTTAAAGATATTTTTCTCAAATATATGGATAATAAAAGATCAAGAATAATTATAGTTAATTATATGAAGAAAGTATAGAAAAGTATTAAAGATGATGAAAAATCAATAGAGTGGCAAAATCGTAAATAAGTGGAACTTCAGGGACATTTTGGGAAACCTATTGTCTAGGACCCAAAATTATTCCAAAAGCTATATGATGATAAACTACAGCTAAAAATAAGCTTATTCACTCCCCACTTTGAAATCTAAAACTGAACAGAATTGACATAATAAGTTACAGAAAGTTTTGGGGTAAAAGTATAAATAATAAAAGTTTTGGGCTGGAAAACCTAATTTCCATAACTTCTACTTATAAATACATGCCTTAGTCATTTTTGCCATCCATCTTTCTTCTTCTTCCTTTCTTCCTTGCCTTTGCCGAAGCATATATGCCCATTTCTCCATCAATTTCAAGCCAATTTGTGAAGAAAACTAAAGAAAACCTAATATCCAACCTTGTTTAACCTAATTCTTCCCATTTCTCACCAAAAAAATCAAAGGAAATCAAGAATTCTTCTCCTTTGGGTTTCAGACACTTCATCATATTGAGGTAACTTGATAATTTCTTTAATTGTTTAAATTAATTAGGTGTTTTAGATGTTGAATTAGATGGATTTAGCATTAGATTTCATCAATTAATTCAAATTGATAGAAATTCTCAAATTCAAACCCTAATTTGAATATGTAAAGTGCTAAACCCTAAATTAATCATCTTTAATGTATAATTAGATTAGAATATGATTAATTGTAACCATTGGAAGCTAATTTAGCGATAGTTTTGATGCAGAATCAAAAGAAGACCAAGATTGTCATTTTTATCTACTTTGCAGATTTTCGAGAAAAAGATTTTATTTTAGCAATTGGAAGCCTTAGGTGAGTTTAATATATATCAAATTATATGCCTAATGTCACAAATTAAGTTTTGAAATCCATCCTTATAAGGCCATCTTTGGTCAAACCTATTGTCCCTTGGTTCCTTTGAAATTTTGCTTAGTTTTTCCCTTGAATTCCAAGCCAATTTGATCTATTGTGTTTTGTTATTTGTTGGATATCTTTTGCCTATTACATTGTCCATATTGTGAACTTGATGTTTGATGTTTGGGCAATGTTGATATTGCACTAAAACCTAACCAAATATCCTTATGAAAGTTGCACACCAAATGTTCGACAAAATGCCTCAATGAAAATTCCATAGGCCTACCAAGCTAATGCCATCATCGCCAGTGACGTTGGCTAGCCAATTGTGCCAACGAATTGACATTGAATGACTACCTTGTTATCAAACCTATACTTGTTTGCCATATCTATTGCCATTTTAAATATAGCTTCCATTGTTCATATGTAAATGATTGATAGTACCGATTAGTTAATTTGCAACCATTTGATTATTAATAAGTTATTTGATTCCTATTGATATTTGTTGTTTTATTTCCATTCTATTGCTAGATCATATGTTGATTTGACAGAGCTACCTTACCGATGAGGTAGTGGATAAATACCATTGGGATTGTGTACAATGTATATCATGGACCCTAGCTAAATAGGGTTAATATCCTAGCAATAAGGCTTAGCCTGCCTTATGTATCTTACATAAGATTTATATATGGTTAAATGTGTTAAGACTCATTATCTGTCTTATCCATATGATTTATATATTGATTAACCTGTTTATTGGATACTGCCTATTAATTGTTATCTAATATCTTTATTCTATAATTGGTGTGCAAAACCTACTAACCAATATTTGTTCATCTGTTATTCATATTGATTATCCCACCTTATATATGATATGATGTATATTAGATTCATTGAGTATTTTTATACTCATTCTATTGTTGTTGAACATTTTTTTTTCTTGTATAGAGTAGTAGGCGGATTCCAGAATCTCTTTCTTTGTGGAATCCAACAGTGTATTTTGGCAGTATAATTATTTAAACTTTGTCTTATGTATTATATTCTAGTAGCTCCACGGACATGTATATGGTTATAGATAGATTGTATATATAGATGTTAAATATTATATGGAGATTAATTATGATTATGGCATGTGTGATAATGATTACAATGATAGAACTACAAACTGTCGAATTATAGAATACAAAGCAATATAATATTAATTGGGTAATAATAAGATGGTAATTTGAAATGTAATTGGATTCAATGGGTGTCAGTCTCCTCTGGCAGTTTCTGCATCCTAGGACCGTCATGTTTTATTTGTAGGACATGACAGTAGCGAGGGCTACACTTTCATACTTAGGCTACTAGATCTTTTGCACAGAATGTAGCGGCTATGAATTTTTGTGTAGCTGGAGCTACAAGTCCAAAATCTACAATTTGAAAAAGGAACCTTGCATATAATCAAGCAAACAACTTTAGTTGATTAATTAGTTATTTGTACCCATCAAAAGGAGAATGTTAGAACACTAAAGGTTTAACAGGTTATATACCTAATCACATGTGAAATAAAGAGTTTCATATGGGGTTCAACAAAACACACTCGTTACACCTTAAAATGATTAAGGATTTATCACGGGTTGAATGCTTTCACTATCTCCCAACATACTCAAAAATAGTTATTAGATTAATGTTATTCACAATCTAGGGGCTAAGATTCGTAACTGGTAGTGGACAAAAAGTCAATGTAATGATGCATGCAATGCAAAGTCAGATTTAAATTGAAAGCTAAGTTTGAAATTTTTTTTTGAAAAAATATTTTCAAATTAATTAGTAGTCATCTTTTTCATTCTATTTGAAAAAATAACAAATTCCCAACAGAGTTGCCAACTGTGAGGTCTCGCTTGAGCCCTCGCTCCGGTCCGCTCAAGGAATCAAAACGCTTATTTGAGGATGAGTCCCATGCAGAAGCGACTGTCTCTTTTTCTATTTTGAAAGAGTAATTGGTAATTAATTTTATGTTTATCATTCAATTTTTTAAAAGGTTTGGGTAGTCGCCACTTTAATTTATTTTTTAATGAGAAAATATAATGTAAAATCCCAAAATTGACTCCAATTTAAATTCCAAATGTAAAATTGCACTAGAAACTTCGAACAGAGTTCGGATTCGAGCACTAAATTTTCGGTTTAGAAACTTGAACTTATCTTTTAATTAATTCTAACTTGAAAATGTATTTTTGATTAACAATTAATAGCATGGCATTTATATGATGAAAAGCAGTAAATAAATCATGCATCCAAAGCAGTAAAGAATATAAATTATTACATGACTGATAATTGAGGATATTAACTCTAGCTCTTATGAGTTTTAAGTTAATCACATATTCCTCAATTTAAACAAATAGGAGGTATTGACTCTAACCCTTATGAGTTTTATGTTAATCACAAATTCTCTAAAATGACTTAAAAAAGCTATTAAAGGGGAAAAAAATATTTTTTGGGTTTTCTGATTTGCTGTTTGATTAAAAGCATGCATATGTACCTCCCATTGAATGGGAATTAAAATTCGCATAGTTCACCTTTTTTGCATAAGATTTTTGGTTTGATTTCGATTTAAAAGTTACATTCGGTCTAATTTGTGGGTCTGATTTATGATAACAGGTCTGATTTTTGAAAGTCTGATTATATACCTTTCTTTTTGGTTTGAGAATAGGCAGTGATCAGAGAGATTTTTCAGACTGGGGTTTCACTTTTCAGTTGGAGGAAGTGGTATTAGGTATGAATGCTCGTTTTGCTAAATTTATTCAAAGATAATTAATTTAGGACTCTATTGGCCAAGTCAGCCTTCTATTTTTTTAATTTAAAGAGAATTAAAAAATTGAATTACACGCAAAGAGAGTTAAACCACTTGTGTATGAGAAAATATTGCTTGGAGGGAGAGAAGAATGCTTGCTAAGGAAAAATCAATTTAACAAGGCAAGAGGTGTTGAAAAATGAAAGGGGAAAGGAGCATTTATAGGCACCCAAGGGTATTTTAGTAAAAAATTGAATAAATAGTGATGGTGCCACCGGATAGGAGAGGAGTTGCCGCCAGGGCGCCGCATAGCGGGCTGAAGGATCTACTAAACACAGCCAGCAAAAGAGGAGGTTCTTCAGGGCGGTTCATGGGCACATGGCAATGGCTGCTATAAGCCATTGCCACTCAGTAGCCTGGCGAATGCACCAGCCAAGGATGGCGGCGGCGCCAAGCCTGCCCGTGGGCACACATTTTGCATCTTTCGTCTGTTTTTTCGTCTTTCAAGTCCGTGCAAATTTCGTTTGGTCTTATATAAGTTTGGCTATGTCTTGGGGGAGCCCCGAAGATTCAAGAAAGCCTGGTTGCTCCGCCAATGGTATGGTACTTGCTTCAGAACCTACAAAAAGTCTAAGTATATGCAATGAGGTGCAAAATGACGTGTTCACACCTCTATGTCTAACTTCGATACTTCCTACTTGTAGAGTTTATTCTTAAACATTTGCGTTGTCACTTTTAATTCTCATCACTTTATTCCATATATTGTACTTCTTCTACACCTCCTTATCATTCTCATGATCTTGACATATATAACTACCAACCCATGATGACTTGTTAAAACCTCTCTTGGGATCACTTTGTAATCCTTACATAAGGATAAAAAAATTATCTTTCTTGTGAGAAGAAAGTCAATATGGCTTATATTTTACCCACTTTTAAAAGTCATTATATGAGAATCCCTTTTTATAAAGTGAATATTTGCTAGGATTGGGTCATAAGTCATAATAAAGTCAAGGATATTTGACCCTCCTCATTTCTCATATCATAGCTAAAATCTTCATACACTTTCTCATAACTCTGTTGATCGCTTCTTACATATCAATTTAAGTCTTCACCTATGAAAATATTCTTTTCATTTATATGCTTTGCATAAGGTCGTCTACATTTTGATATTGGAAACCCTTGCTCATTTAGCACTATATTCAGACATTGACATTGTACACAGTTTTTGAGGAATGCCATACATGCTTGCCTATTTCTCATTACACCCGAACTTTGATGCAAAGCGTCATAAAATAAAGAACGTTTCAATATTTATATTAGTTGAATTTATAATATATGACAAAATTTTACGCTAGCTTTCACCTACCAAATCTTCCTTTATTTGAATTTGAGACCTGTTAAATATGAGAAACTTATTTTTAGATGAAATTAGTCAAATTTCATTATTCAAAAAAAAAAAATTATTATTTTTTACTTTAAATTTAAATGCAATGAATAATTTTTAATATATTCATAAATTAAAAAAATGAAAAAATAAAATATAAAAAATAATAAAATGAGTTATTATATTTTCTATAATATAAAAGATATGTAGCATAAAAGATTTTTTTTTTATACTGCAATATATAGTCGTTTCATTATTTAGGGAGGGCAAATTAATTATTTATAGTCCGATATATATATATATATATAAAGAAAATGTTGAGTTTGGGAGGCCGGGCCACCCTGAACCCCCTTCAATCTCATCCCAGGGTTCTACTATCGTTACTACTCCTTACTCTCCGGTTCCCAAATAAGTCTAACCCACATCTGAGCCCTCCTTGTTAGGACAAAAAGTTGTGAGTTGGACAATGAATATTCCTTATACTTTTTCAGGGTGATCCCAGGATTCTAAGAATATATACTTATATATATTAAAAAATAATATAATGTCGGGAATGAGAATAGAAAACATTTCTGATTAGAATGCATAGTCTAAGCAGCAGGCAATCTACTTGCTACATAAACATTTCTGATTCCTCATTTTGACTCTTTCCTTTTTTTTTTTTTCCAACTTCAAATGCATGATTATATTAAAAAAATAAAATCAGACAGTGTTTGAATAAGATTAAACAAAGTGAAAACTCTTTTTTTTTTTTTAATAATTTTATGTTATTAGATTATATTCATAAAAATTATGATATTAGTAATTAGTATTAAAAAAAATTATAAAATATTATATTTATTTTTTATAGATAGCATACTAAACTGTTAAAAGAAGAATTCTAACTCAAAATTTCATTCGAAGAATCAAATATTTTTACCACCCAAATTAAACATTGGTTGATTGAAACTCATCCCTTTCTTTCCTTGGGGAACTCTATCAAGGGTATATTTACTTATTTTATCATGGTCAAAGATCAATAAGGGCTTTTCGACGCTGCGTAAGCAGTATTGCCACCTCATCCAACATTATCTTTCCACGTGCCAGTACATCCAATTAGGATCTATGCACTGCCAGTACGTTTTTAATTTTCTTGTATTTTCATCACATGTTTTTCTAATATAATAATAATTATTATTGAACTACATAAGTGATTGATACATTTAAAAAGAAAAATGATTGATAAAATTTTTCACAATGTATTAAATAATAAATATCTAATTAATGACGAGCTTAGAAAATTAATTCTAAATAAATTAAATAAAATTTTTACATAAAAATTAAATTTGAATAAGAAATTAGATTTATTGGAAAAAATTTTATGCAAAAAAGTTTATATAAATTAATGAATTTATTTTTAGTTAGGGTTTGGGTTACCATCTATCTCTAAAAATTAAATTTATATAAAATTATATTATTAAATTTTTTATATGTCACTATTTTATAAGTATTAATATAATATTTTCTATTATTTTTTAATTAATTCATAAATAATAACTCATATATTTTTTTATATTAATATATTTAAAATTATCAAAATATAAAATATATTTAGTAAATGATAATAATAATTTGTATATCTTAAAATTCTTTTAAGAGAACACAAATCAAATTAAAAAAAAAAAATCCATATATTTATAAAGTAAGGTTATAAAGTTTAGAGAAATACTTCATCGTTAGGTTAATAGCTTTAGATGACTCTAAATTATTATTTTTTTTCTTTGAAGTGATTGAAATTTATATCTTTTTAGTTAAAAAATAAAAATAAGCAATTAATAATTATTATAAATTAATAAATAAAATATTAAATATAACATTGTAACCCTTTAATTTTTCAACTTATGTATTTAATTTTGAAATTTATTTTGTATTTCTGTTAATTTTCATGTTATAGAAATTAATTCTAATTTTAATATAAATTATTTTTTTTAACATCTAAAATCAACATTTTAAATTTTTATTTAATATTTTAAATTATATATTTAACTTATTTCTCAATATACTATAATATTTTACTCATATTAATTTAATATTTTATTACTAAAATTAAATATACAGTAAAACCTCTATAAATTAATAATGTTGGGACTAGTAAATTATATTAATTAAAATAGATATTAATTAATTGATAAATTAATAATTTATTAATTTAAAAAAAGTATTTACAATTCAACAAATAATATTTAATCAACTAAAAAAATTAGTATTTTATTAATTTTGTAATCAATTTAATGAGTTAAATGAATTGAATTGAAAAAAAAATTAATAAATTAAATATAAATTAATTAAAATGAAAAAAAATATTATTAATTGAATATGAATTAAATAAATTGAATATAAAAATATGTGTAAATTGAATATAAATTTAATAAAAGGTAAAAAAAATATGTGAGTATAATTGTTTAAATTTAAAATAGCTTTTATATAAATCATTTTAAATAATCTTTTAAATTTTTCATAGTTATAACTACTTCTCATTTAAAAGGTATTTAAAAATTAATAATAATTTTTTATTTAAAAAGTGTTTAAAAATTAATTATGATAAATGATATGCGTAAAACATTATGTAAGTATAATAAAATCCATCCCACATGTATTAAAAAAATTACAATAATGATTTTCTAATATATTTCTCTTAAAAGTTAATAAATATACAATATCAAATATACTCAAACGAAATTATATTTAAGAATGCATTCAATACATTAATAACATTTTATAAATTTTTATTGGAATTTAAGAGTTGAATCCCAAAATTTTTAAATTCAATAAAAAAAATTAGAAATAAAATTCAATTAAATTTAAATTTCAAGAAAAAATAATTGACAATGAACTCATTTTTCATAAAATATCATAGACTATTATATATAAAATATTGGTAAATTATTAATGATAAATTATTAATTTATAATATAAATAGGACCATATAATTATGTATGAATTTTTTTAAAAATATTATCTTATTATTTTATTAAAATTTTTAATCTAATTTATTGATTAAATTGAAATCGAAAAAATTATTATATAATTAAAATTATTAATTTATTAGACATTAATTTATATAATTTTTACTGTACGTGCAAAGCAGGATCACCTACTAGTCGTAAAAGTAGCGCAACACCGAGTTCCCAACTAGTAATAATAAAATAATAATAATGGCCATTGGCTCTTGAAACTTTAATTGATTATCTTTACATCCTCGTGCATGAAAGAGTGTCTGTTTATTTTTTTTTTAATCAATTTTTTTATATTAAGGAGTCTCATGAACTAAATTATCATTTTTATTAAAAAAAATTAATATAAATTATGCAAACACTTGACTTTTAATGAGTCTTGTAATCTGTAATGATGACATTCATTGACAAATCCATGTAAAAAGAATTAAAAAATAAATACTAAGTTTTTTTAATTAGTAAGTTTTATAATAATTTTTTATGTGTAATTAAGATATTAAATATCATAATTCATATTTCATCATTATTAATTTAATTTTAATTCAGTGGTAAAATGTAAAATTAAGCAAAGATATGCGTATTAGAATTTTAATTTTCATCAATTTAAAAATCCCCCTTCTTACTACTAAAAAATAATAATCACCATTGTTAAAAATTCGTCATGCCAAAAAAAATGTAGTTAGATTATAATGTAATTTTTTTTATTCAATTTGAATTTATAAATATTCAAAATTATAAACCAATTTCTGCTTTTTTATTTAATTTTAAATATGAAGTTGAAATATATTTAAATATGAATTTTTTATATTTATATTACTCTTAATTTTATATTTATATGATCTTAAATTTCAATAAAGAGGAGTTGCAGTAGATATAATCAATATAAAAATAATCAGTATTGTATCTTATGATTTTGAAGTTAAAAATTTAATGTGTATGCACTTTAATTAAAATATATACAAAATTAATATATTTTTATTTAATGATATTAGATTTATTTCAAAGATGAAAACTCTCGAATTCATGTATTTATATAGAAGAGAGCAATGGTTACGGCAACAGAGTATCGTCATTTCTTATGTGTGCAGATTATTAATAATTTAATTAAAAATTAATCAGCGGTTCAAAACTTCGACGCAGACGGTACTACTTTATTATAATAATAACGAATAGATCCACGATTTGCAAAAACTTGTGCCGCTCAAGACTTGGTAATATAAATAGCACTTTGCTTGTGCTACTTAATTTATGAGATGTTACCGTAAAAGTTTTATATCAAGATATTAATTAATAGAAAAGTTAATAATTTATTAATTTAAAAAAAGTATTTATAATTTAATAAATATATAGATAATTAATTAAAAATTTATTATATTTTATTAAATCAATTCAATATAAATTAAATGAATTAAAAAAATATATGATTAATTGAATATAAATTAATTGAAATAAATATAAATATGTGATCAATTGAATACAAATTAATTAAAATAGATAAAAAAATATGTCATCAATTGAATATGATAATTGAAATAAAATAAAATGAAAATATAATCAATTAAATATGAACTAAATGAATTGAAAAAAAAAAAAAGATAAATTGAATATAAATTAAATGAATTAAAAAGTAAGAGAGTATAATTACTTAGATTTTAAATAATTTTTAAAATTATATTTTAATAAAATATATATCATAATTTATTATGTGTATAATATTGATAAATTATTAATTTATAATATGACAATAAAAATAATAATTTGAGTTAATTAACTAAATCTAGTAATAAAAATGTAGTAATAATAATCTTTTGATTGTTTTAATTATGAGTCCCTGTTAAAATTTAATGGTCAAAAAGTATAAATTTATGACAATAATCTCAATCAAAATGAAAAGGACCCCAGTCCAATTAATGTGTAGGTAAGAAGGACTGTCAATTGATTCAAATCAAGAGATTTAATACAATAAATGAACCGGATAACACATGTATGTAGGCTCTGAACCATCAACTTGTGTCAGCAAGGTCTGATATATAGGTCATTTAAATCGTCAATGAAGGTTAAGTGTATAAGAATAACCATCAACTTAGAGAATAAAGTTCAAAGAAAAGCTATGATTTTACTAGAGTTTCAGTATATGTAGTATGTAGAGAGCCCAATTGATCTATGCATGTTTTATTTATACTTAAAGCTAGAGTAATTGAATGGAGATAGTGGCTTGATTCTTGGAAGAAGTACTCATGTCTGATGCACCAAGTCCGGGATTGCGCATCTCCTCACAAAATCAGGGATAACGGTGCCACAATCTTATGATTGATTTAAGGGTTTGGTTTGATGAATCAGGGCTACATTTCAGTTATTTGGGTTTGATTAGTCAGTCATTGTGTAATGCTTTGAAATGAACATGGTTCAATTATTCTCTCAAATAGCCCACTTGAATTGAAGTTATATTGAGTTTTATTTCGTGCTTGACTTTGCTAATGGGCCTGTTACTTTAGGCTGGTGTCAACAATGCCCTTTACAACTGTTAATTTGATTATTCGAGAATGAAGGGTTGTATCAATTAATCGACCCTAATTCTAACTAGACAATTGGAATGAAACTGAAAAGTCACTTCAAGAGGTTTGCTTGAAGTAGGACACCAAAATGTCCTATCATTTAATGAGAAGCCGAAAAGTCCTAATTTATTTCTAATGCTATGAAGGTCTCCTATAAAAGAAGACTTAACCTCATTTGCACTTTTATTCTCGAGAATTTCTTCCTTCTAACTCTCTCGAGCAAGTTTGATCTTCCTTCAAGCAACTTTGAATTCTTGATTCGTGTTCAACAATCTCCAAAGGTAAGTCTTTTTACTATTTGATAATCTTTCTTGTTTGATCCATTTACCCTTGGATACACTGTCATTTAACTATTTGTCTTATATGTTTCTTTGGTTCAGGAAGCAATGACGAAGTCCAAACAATCCTATGGGACTCCTAAAGCAACTTTTGATATGATTGTCGAATCCACCGATCCCATCAATCTTCAAGTAATTATCTCTTTCAATGAGAATTATATGCTAGGACCGATCCTTATCAATCGAGATTGTGTTTTTGAATGCTTTTTATATGGAAAACATTCACTTCCCTCGATCAATAAGGATCGTTCCAAGCGGTAGCTTTAGCTTAAGGGAGAAGGCTTTCTCTCGGTCCATATATCCTTGTTCATGTATATCAGTCTATCTTTTCTTTTTTGTATGGTGGGGAGCCTATGTCTTTTGGGATAATATCTGGACCTCTATGGATCATCCAATATTGGCTCATAGCCTATTTTCTAGAACTAGTGAATACTACTCTGATTCCTCCTGCTATATCAATTTCTAGTTATGCTGAGCGGTTGAAATCTTTTACTTTTAAAGACTAATCTTTTCATCAAATCTTTTATTTTTCCTATTCCACTAATCAAAGACTGAATTCTAAATTATGTCCTTTTAGTCCAACCAAGTTTGGTCCTAGGTGGACCCATTTTAGATACTCAACTTTGTCTCAAAGTGAAGAGTTAACCCTTGAAGAATGGGTCGAATCCTGGGCTAATGTCCTTCTTTCCCGAGACCTACACTTAAGCACCAACATAGATTCCAAATGTGGGGTTAAAGTCTATCACCCGAATTTGTGTGTTAGGCAATTCGGTTTCACCCAAGGTCTGCCTTTTCCCCTTGCCTACTCATTCAACCACAGAAAACTAGATCGGCCTCTGATAGACTTTGATACCATTCACTAGATTAATGCCATAAACAAAAACCAACTAGCCACTATAGAGCTCAATGACTTTCCTATTAAGCCCGACTTTACGGGTCACTTTTTGGCTTGATGGGCTGACTAAACCACCAAATGGATGGAAAAGTTAGTCGATGTTGTATGAGAGATCCAAGAGCTCACTCCCCACT
The DNA here is from genome assembly GCA_948193065.1 of Aleurites moluccanus. Classification (NCBI taxonomy): domain Eukaryota; kingdom Viridiplantae; phylum Streptophyta; class Magnoliopsida; order Malpighiales; family Euphorbiaceae; genus Aleurites; species Aleurites moluccanus. The sequence goes on from CANXYC012848526.1 coordinate 30,923, forward strand.
GAGATTATCTAAAAGGGTTGCTTCTGACATTGACTCATTTTATATTGTGCAGGAACCAATGATGGCCAAAACTAAAGGTATGCACATTCGCGACATCGTAGCCTTCGAAAAATTTTATGGCTTTAAGTACAACTACCTTGAGCCAAACGAGTTGATTCGGCAAGTCAAAGAAGTTTAAAGGGAAATCCAAATTGAGGCTAATTGAAAGGTCCTAGCAGATAGAGAAAAACTGGCTAAGGCAAGGCAACGGATCTTTGCTGAAGTCAACGGATTTTTGCTAAAGTCACCTTACTTGAGGATCGGTGTAACTCTTCCAAAACCATAACTATCTATCCATAATAGATCCCAGTCAAAGTTCTTAGGATCAAGTGGCCAAAAATTCCCAATGCTCCATTTGGCATAGTGGGTCCACCGATCAATAGAATCGAGCAGAGAAAAAGGAACAAGGCTACATGGGTTGTCTCATGTCTGGATGATTGGCCTCCCCAAACTGAATGGATCTTTCCCTAGCTTTTAGACGAAGACAATCTCCTTCGGTTAAGTATCTTTTACTCTTTATCTATTGCTTTACTCAGCTAACTAACTTTATTTTCATTATGCAGATATTGATCCTATTATTATCCTGGACACACCTGGAGAAATGCTAGCGCTAACTTCAACCAATCCACCCAGGAAAAAAAACCAAGGTAATTGGAGTCAGTACCTCTTTTGTGAAAGTCTTTGTTTATCTTTTTATAGCTGACTCCAAAAGTGAGTAGTGTGCCAAAAATCCAATACAAGTTCAAGGTCAAGCAACCTTTTTTTCCAACCTCCAAGACTTCTCCATTTACTAAAGAAACTAGCCATGGGTCGACTCATTCTGCTTCTCATGGGAGCCTTGCTATGAAGGAAGTTGATCCTGCTGTGAAATCCCAAGAAACTAAGGAACTTATAAAGCATGTTTTTAACTACCAACCTGATCCTAAAGAGCAATCCATGGAGCAATACATTAGAATGGTAGGTTTTAATAGTAAAATTATTTGAACTTGTTTAGTGATTTGACTCGTGCTTCCTTTTGAAGGATGATTGGGACGAGCTCGAAAAATTCTTTTCAACAAATGATAGCTCTCCCACCAAATCTGAACCGACTCAAGCTATTCCTGAAGTTGCTAAAACTGATGTTGAACAAGAGGCCGATGCTCTGTCAGACCAAATTAATGCTCACTTGCAAATTTTGGTCGGCCTCAAAGAAAAGGAGCTTTCTTTTTTATGACCGATGACTCTGCTCGCTCAGCTCAAGAAAGTTTGTCTTTTATTTCTGCTTATGCAATTGATCAACATGTTTCTATAGGTCTTAAAGCAGCAGTTAATTGGGTAGCTTCAGACTTTTGACAACTGGAGTCAAAGTATATAGGCTGGTCGATGGGATTTTATCTTGTCATGTGTGGGAATCAAGTTGAGTCACTGAAGCTGACAAAACCCTTCAGCACTTGAAGAGAACAGGTCTTGACACTTTGGATCGAGGAAAGAAATTAACTGAGCAACGAGTATATATTGAGTCTAAGCTTCGTCGGATAAAAAGCCGACTTTCTGAAGTTGAGAAGCAAGAAGCCTGCCATGCGCAAGAGGTCGAGGCACTAAAAGCAAATGCAAACAAGGCTAAAGCTGACCGTGATGGATCTTCTCGAGAAGTTCAGTCTCTGGTGTCCCAAGTACCAAAAGCAAAGATAAGTTTGGAGGAAGTTTCCTAGGGCTTAAATGATATTTTTGACAAACTATGATCGTTTGCTATTACTTTCTGTTTGAATTTTTGTTTTGCCCAATTACATTATAGCCTTCAAACTTTTTAAATTTTGATAGCCATGGGGCATTTCATTTTGTAAAACTTTGATATTAGGTCAGATGACTGTTTAATATATAGAAGTTTTTCTTTAAATTGCTTTGTTGTTAAATTGTACATGTGCTTTCTATTCGGTTAAAAAATGCGATATAAATAAATCAACTAAAAGAAGCTGAAAATTGATTTTATTAGATCAACACAACATGCACTTAAATAATAGTATTTACATCAATTGGCTAACTGTGAATACGTAATTTTTCACCCAAGCATACTTGATTCATGAAAAACTGAGGGGCAATCAATCGGAGATCAAAAGCACCTTCAATACAGACAAATTGGATTATTTTAGACTGATCGACATCAATCGGAGGTCAAACCACTTCAAATCGGGTGAATCGGACCGAATAAGCATCACAATAAGCCCGATGGCAGTCACCCTTAGAATTGGCAACAATGTCATGCCTAGGTGGTGGCGTCGCCAGTGCCACAAGCAACACTTGGCAGCACTGCCACCAAGAGCAAGTGCTGTCACCAATGCCCTTTGCATCTGCCACCATCTAGGATTCCATCTGTCGCCAAGCTTCAGCCCAGGTGCCACCAAATCCAGAACGTGAATCCCACATCAGATTTCAGTATGATTTTCCCTTAGGCATTTTCCTATAAATACAAGGCCCAATTTCACTTCAAATGACATACCAACACTGACTCTCATTGAGTTACAGAACAACTAAGTTGAATTTTCCTTAGTTGGATCTCCTTTCTCCCTACTTATTTAATATTCTTATTCTTAAGTGATAATTCTCTTTGATTTTGATCTGATTTCTTCAACTCTCTTTAAGTTAGAGGAATAGAAGACCTAAAGCGATCTCCTTTTGAGTCAATCTAAAAGCAATAATCCAAAGCACGCCGTAATGCAGACAAAATTAAGTCGAAGTATGTCGTAATGTTGATCCTACACAATTCAAACTGAAACTTAGATTACGGCAATCTCAAAGAAGTCATTCCCTGTGTCCTTTATCAAATTCAAAGTAGAACTCCAATCTAGGCAACCTTTAAGAAGCCGTCCCCTACAATACAATACTCGACCCCTTCGATGAAGGTGTCTCTCTCAAACCAAGGTATCATGTTTGTACCTCAAAATTAATTAGTTTAGATCAATTAAAAGAACCACAAAATCAATCTTTTCTTAAAATCGAATCAAACCCTCTTCGCAAGAAGGGAGAATTACGTGGGTTTTGATTCCCATTCAACGGGATACGCAGTCAAGCTGTTTTATAGCTTCAAATCCAAATATAACAAAAACTTTTCTTTTTCTTAAGTTAATTTGTTTTAATGTTACTTTAGAAATGTGTGGTTAACCTAGAATTTCTATTGAGGGTTAGAGTTAACATCCCCTATTATTGGCTTTTAGATGTATTTAAACCTCTTTTTATTTCATGTTCCCTATTTTAATGTTATACTATATGCTTTATTATATATCATTCATTCATCTTAAAATGTCATTCTCAATACTTGTTCATGAAACCTCATTTTCATAAATTAATTATTAAATGATAAGCTAAAAATAAAAGTTATTGTAAACTGAAAACCAAGTCTCCAAACTCAGTAATGATTCGAAGGTCTAATGATTTTGTCCATGGGTTTTACATTGGAATCAAATCGGGTTTTCCTTTCTTTTTCCTTGAAAATGAAGGTGGTGACTCTATCGATTTTCAAACAAAAGATCAAAGAAACAATTTGGTTGAAACTGTCTTTAGCCCGTAGGAATTTGCCCCTTTTGATTTGAGCATTTTGATACTCAGGTGAGACCTCACAGTTGGTGACTTCACTGGGGATGAACCTTTTTCTAAAAGTTAAAGAGGACTACTAATTGGTTTGAAAAGAAATAAAAACTCTTTTTAAATAACTTTTGTTTTGGCTTTTTATTTAACCATTGATTTTGCATGCATCACTTTGCATAACCAGTTATAAAATTGAAAACTTCAGATAGCGAGTAGCATATACTTGGCAACTCTATTTGAGTATGTTAGGGGATAGTAAAAGCATCAACCCCACAACGAATCTTCAATATTTTTGAAATGTAATGGGTAATAGTACTGTTAGACCCACGCAAGACTCTTTGACTCACATGTGGTTAGGTATAATTGCTCTAGTGTGACGGGTACCCTTTAAACCAATCCACATAGCCCTCATGTAATGAATCTAAGACTCAGACTATAGGTTTTTTGCATCATAAATAATTCAAGCCATGATCATGAAATAATTTTTAACCATGCATTCATAATGCATAAAGCATGCATTCTATCTTAATAAAGTCTAGGTTATAACTTGAACCAGTTGAAAGTCAACCTAATCTTTTTGTTCCAATCTTGATTCCACCATTACCCTAGGGCTTATAAACTTTAAGTCTTATAAACTTTTACCCCTTACCCTAGGACTTATAAACCTGGAGTCCTAAAACTTAAAGGCCTAAACAGAGATGGACCTGAACCTTTGAGCCCTAAATAGAAATGGACTTGAACCTTTAAGCCTTAAACATAAATGATCTTCAATGGAAATCTAAGTAGAGATGGTCCTCACCCCCAAGCCCAAAAAGAAGTCACTAAGTCATTACTTTATTCGCAAGCAGTGAACCTGACCCATTAAACCAAATTGACCCACTATCTCATTGACCCTATTAGTCAAACTAGCCCATCGTCTTACTAAAAACTATGCTAAACCCATACCTAAATCAACCCATGGATTCAATCCATCACATTATGAGTTATACACACTTAACTAAGAGGAACCCTCTTCCTTTTTCTTGAAAGTCATCCACCTGTTTGTAAAACAACCTACCTGTCATTGTGGATAACAGACCTGCACACTTGTTCTACCAAAGACTCATAAACTAATCTTTTTTTGTCTCCTTTCATGCAAGGTACCCATGACTGAAGAAATTGATCATAAGGCCATGACCACACTTTTCACTACTCTCCTCAAGAAACAAGAGAAAAATTTTCAAGTTGTCCTCAAGTCTACCTTGGATGCTCAACAAGCCCATTTTGAGAAAGTATTGATAGCTCGGCGGACCAGCTTCAATAAAACCATAGCGGCCCAACAAGCTAGCTTTTTGAATGTAATAGACTATGTGGCCAATACCCTAAACTTCTAAAATCAAACCATCATTGGTGAGGTAAGGGAGATGATGAACCATAATCAAGCCAACCATATTCAATCAAGCTCATCAGTAAACACAAATAATAACCCTTTTGTTTTCTTGAATCCTTTTCAGGAAAATAAAATTCTTACCCGCACACTAATGGAGAAGTCCGAAAGGCATAACACCGTTTGGTTTGAGCAAAATCGCCTAGTAAAGAAAAGGGGTAAACAAAATGACACTTCCACTTCCTAAGGTGTTAAGCAAATAAGCAAAGGAGTAGCTATCATTAAATTGGAGAGAATGAAATTTGATGATTTAGGTGAGCCTTTGAGCTTGATCTATAAGGAAGCATTGGAAGCCAAGCTGGTCATACCTTTAGAACTAATACCACCTCCAAACTCTTTACCCAAAAGCTAGAATATGAATGAATACTGTGAATGTCACCAAGGCCATAGGCATAAAAATGACATGTGCAAAAATCTAAGGCACATAATCCAGGACCTCATTGAAGATGAGAACATCCTTCCCCTTTCCCAACCAAAATCCAGCATTCCCACTAATCTTCGGATTGTCCCAAAAGTAGAAGCAGACCCTATAAAATTTACTCTTACCACTCTATAAATTGGTACTATGCAAGATAGCCTGCCTTGATGAAACTGATTTAGAGTCCAAGTTGTCCGAGTCAACCAAGTTTGAACTCGAGTACCAGTCGTCCAAGTCCAAGTCATTGTTTTCCCTTTTTAGTTTTGGGTCTGTAAAATACCTTTTTGGTATTTTTTTTTAACTTTGACGTAACCCATGATGATGAGACTTTTTCTCATAATAAAATATTTGCCTTTTCTTCTTATATTCCTTTGTCAGATTTTTCTTTTCATGAAGTCGATCAGAATGAGACATCAAAAGAAAATGAAATGTACGAAATGAAAAAAAAAAAAAAAAGAAAATAAAGAAGAATCAATTAATTTTGGCACAGAAGGTGATTCAAAATTCATATCATGGCTCAACTACTTTGCATCAAAACCTAATGATATGACATAAATTGATCCAAGCATTGAAGTTCATAAGATTCCAACTTAAGAGCATAAAATGCTTGTTAAGCGGAAATTGAGAAGGAAAAAGTTGTCAAGCTGCTAAAGAATAAGTTCATTAAACCAATCATAAGGAGCTAAAGATGAGTGTGGATAGCTTGCAGTTTCTAGAAATAAGTAGTTGATCTATTTCAAGAGGAAAAGATTCAGCATCACAGGTCTTCACCTTACCAAACAAACAGGGGCAGTTCAAGTAGCAAATAAGATTCTCAAGACCATTCTGCAAAAGATGATCACTGACCACAGGAATTGGCGAGAACATCTTTCATATGCATTATATTAGATCTTCATTCGTACTTAAACCGGGGTAACTCCCTATCTCCTTTATTAGTGTGTTATGTAAATAGAATTACGAGGATCTGATTCTCTCAAAAGAAAGAAAATTAATTATAGTGTTACGGAGATACATATGTAGCCATTTCTGGGTACGATCCAAATCATAAAATTATAATTTTTATGCCAAGATTAATTAACTCTTGCTTGCTAAGTTGAAAATATCAATAAGGCGGTTTAGGCAAAAATTAGAGTTGCTCGACGAGTCGAAACTTGAAAGGGCAGCTCGAACAAAAATTAGAGCAACAAAAGAAAAGGAAAGAAAAAAAAAAGAGAGAGAAAAATAAAAAATAAAAAATCTAATTTTGGTTATCCTTGATCCAATAAGAATTCAAAAGGCATAAACCATAGGTCATCATCCCATTCATCATAGATTCTTGTCTCGTCTCAATACAAATTATGCAAGTCAAATTCCTGTCTCATTCATTCCATTCAAAAAATCAGTGTCATAAGTCAAAAATCAAGCACTAGTCTTATTTTAGTATAAGGTGCAATCCAGAGTCAAAACATCCAAAAAACTATCAAATCCTAGGTGAACAGAAGTAAACCGAAAAAGCAAAAATCTTGACTACAGGTCCTCCTCCTCCTAGGATAGATATCTATGTTATCATCTGAGTCATCCGAATCATCATCAGCTGGTCTCTTTCTAAGAGCTTTATCATAAGCTTTATCTACAGTCATCGTATCTGAAACTCTAGTGTCAATAGTCTCCTTGTCTATCTTCATCATCTCTATCACTCCATTAGCTGATATCTACGTAGTAGTCATAGCTCAGTTATATGTCTCTATCCCTACCTCCAGTTCCTTTATCAACGTGGATTACCTAACCTTCTCAAATAGGCCAAATTAAAGTAATAAATCAAGTATCATATCCCTCCAGCTTATCTGATAAACCAGTTGGTCTGAAAAAGCGCATGGATCTCCTCCAACAATTCATTATGCTTTGGGCTGCTATACTAGTGATCAGTGATGTAAGAAAAAAAATAACCCTATCTGGTGGAATACCCTGAGACTGACCCATTCATCTTAGAATCTTAATACCCTGATAGAATGTGGTCAATTTCATGCCTATTAAGTACACCATTCTATAGCCAAAACTTATTGTGATGAAAGAACCTCTTAGTTTTACAATAATTGTCCAAGTTATGCAAAGCCTTATCCGATCTAAAAAATAACTCAAGCCCAATTTGACCATGGCCTTACCTAAACTGATCTGACAAGACCAATCAACCCAAAAGACTAAATATGGCCATAGCTTCCCAAAAATAACCTTTAGGTAATATCTGACCTTAGCATTCCAAATTAATCTTTAAACCAAGACTAAGCATAGCATCATCCTCAATTCAGCATACTTGGCCCAAACTGAATGTGGATTCAACCAGCAACATTGTTAAAACCTTACATTTCTATTGTCACTTCCCAATAAGTAGACAAACGAATGCCAAATAAATTTCTAACTCCCTCTCAAACCTCCACCACCACCAAAGTGATCTAAGTCATCATTCCCCAAAAGTGGGCTAACTCTTCAAATCACAATCCTAAAAAATGGTTCATTTTTACAAAAATTCAAATCAGCCTTGGAAAGCCCAAGTCAAAGTAACTTCATCCTTTCAACCAAGTTCCAAACCAAGGCCAAACAGAATGCCAAAATCCTTTTAACTTGCCAGATCATCCCTTTTTCAAAAATGGGGTATCCTACCAAAGCTTCAATCACAAATCTGATGTGTCGCATGCACCTCAATACCTTAGTGGTTTAGGCCAGCATTTCACTGGTTCAAGATAGCCTTAGGAGCTCTTTAAACCATCCTAAGGGTAGTTTTAGGATCTCATCAAACCTTCCTAAGGGTAGCCTTAGGAGCTTTTCGTACTATCCTAAGGATAGCTTTAGGATCTCATCAAATCTTTCTAAGGATAGCTTTAGGAGCTTTTTAAACCATCTTAAGGATAGCTTTAGGATCTTATCAAACCGTCCTAAAGGATAGCCTTATAAGTTTTTCAAACCATCCTAAGGGTCGCTTTAAGATCTCACCAAACTGTCACACCCCAAAATCAAAAGTATGACGGTCTTAGAGCAAGGGTAGGCTTAAGGCCACCAAAAACCCGTAGAACCCAATCCTGGATCATCAATCATCAATAATATTTTATAACCATGCAATGTACTTCAATATATAGATAATCCATCAATACAAAATCACTTGTTCCTTATAGATCAAAAGATAAAATACCATCATCAATAAGGAACAAGGATTACCAATAAGCTCAATCATATCTCAATCTAATACAATTCAATCTACGGAGCCACTATGATTAGTATTCCAAAATAATATGAAACATCAAATGATTATTGAATCAATACATTAGCTTTTTGGAGAGAGAAAATAATCAAGAAGCTCTATCTATCCTGTCAACATGTTCTCTAGCACCTGAAATCCACAATAGAAGAAAAGGAATTAGTCAAAAACTCAATAAGTCATAGAGATGCAATAAAAATTAGGGTTTTACAATGATTGATCACAGAATAGGTTGAATTCAATATATATATATATATATATATATATATATAACAATAGTGTAACACCTCAGCCTAGTCTGAACTTATCCTATATAGAGATCTTCGGGGGGAGATTTTTGATTTCTTTATATTGTGATGTTAATAAATATTTATGTATGGAATTAGTATTTATGCATGTTATTTGAATTAGTTTTAAGAATAGGAATAGTCCAGAGGCTGCTAGGACTTAATCGGTAAATTTTGAGTTTTTGGTGAACTGGGGGCAAAATGGTCATTTTTCGCCCGTCGGAATTTTATGGATTTAATATCATATTTAAAGAGAGAAAATAATTTAAAGACTTGAA
>CANXYC012849914.1:0-11458 GCA_948193065.1 Aleurites moluccanus
CACATGAATTAATTCATGAAACACATAAAGAAACCAGCTCACGCAAACACCCCAAAGTCCCCTTAGGTTTAAGGCACTAGGGTTTAGGTTTCCAACTAGGGTTTAAGATTCTAGGGTTAGGGTTTTACTAAGGATATTACATTGTGCATATAGCTTTTTCTATTTATTTTTGCCTTAGCCTTTTCGTTCTTCATTTTTCTCTTTTCTTCCTCTCTTGGCCGAACTCCATTTTTTTCTTGCTTCCATTTGATTCTTCATCTTTTCTTGTTAAATTCTAAGGAAAGTTGATAGAAAAATAGCAAATCAACTTAGCTTAATCTATTTCCATCATCAATTTGTAAAAAGAAACTAAGGAAACCAATGAGAAATTGATTGAAGAATTTTGGCCACTTTGTCAATTTGAGGTAAGAAGTTTATTTGTTTGGTTTGATTGACTATTTAGGTGTTATTTAGGTTCAATTGAATGGGTTTATAGTTAATTTGCATCAATTGATGCAAATTGATTGAAATCCCTAATTTGGTTGGCTAAATTGAAGTTGTAAGAGATGAGTTGTTGATTTGGTGTTAGGTTTTGTTAATTGATGTTAGAATTAGCTAATTGGATGTGAATGGATAACTAAATGATGGTTTATTTAATGTAGAATTGAGATTTGGACAAAGTTACCCTATATTGGCTATTTGGTGAATTGGCTTGTTCAAGGTTGTTTGGAAGCTTAGGTGAGTTTACATTGCATCAAATTACATGCCTATAACATTGAATTGATAAATGGAAACCATTTGTGAGATCCACCCTTTGGCCAAAACCCTTGCATTATTCATTGCCTTTGTATTTTGCTTGTTTTTGCTTGATTGTCCCTTGCAATTTGATCCCATTTTGATGTTGTTTAATCTTGTTTCTCGATGCCTATAATTTGTTGCCAATGTAGCTTTGTGTTTTTTGAGTTGGGCAAGTCAAATTTGCCACCTAACCTAACCTATTGGCCTGCCATTGTATGCCCACCATATGTTCGATGAAATGCCTAGTTTATTTGCCATTGGCCTATTGGTTTTATTCCATAGGCCTACCATTTGAATGCCATTGTCACCAACGACGTTGGCATGCCAATTGACCTGCCATTTTCTGTCACCGAACCAACTTTTATTCCATGACTTTTCTTTATTGCCAAACCATTGATCATTGATTGTATACTATATATAGCATTGCCACTGCTTATATTGATAACTGAACTGATTGATATTAGACTGATTGATTTTTAGATGCTATTGTTGCTTATGGTATCCTTTGATATTGACCCTTATATGGCTTGAAAGAGCTACCAATCCAACAGGGTAGTGGGGAAATACTGTTGGCGATGTGCACATTGTATTACTGATACTCTAGCTATGAGGGGTTATGGTCCTGACCATAGGGCTTGATCAGCCTTATGCTCACTGATACAGATATGTTATTGGAGACCTACATGGTCCATACAGATATGGATTACTGGAGATTGTATGATTTCTTTTCATACAGTCCATCCCATTATCTGACTTTCCATATGATACCGAACCTATATTGTATTCTTTGGCTATACTGTACCTTGATATGGATTCTATATACTATTAACTATCCTACTAATACCATTGCTTTATTGATGCCTACTGTTTATTATAAGTGCATGCAGATTCACTGAGTATCATCTATACTCACTGTTTCATTGTTTACCCATTTCAGGCGAGGAGTAGATTGCAGATTCCTATCTTCTGTCATCCTGGGATATCTAAAGATGTTTACCTGATGTATATATTCTATTATGTATTATATTATTTGGTGTTCATTATCTGGTTGCTCCATGGGGTATGTATGTGTTAGCTAGGAGATGAACATATGTATATATTGATGATGATATTTTGAGTTATATGATGATATTGTGATATGATATTGTGATTATTACAACCATTTGTAGTAAATGATAGAATGAATAATAGAATAACATAATGGATGGCAATTAATTAAAATGGATAATATATTGTGGTTTATAGATTATGCATGTGATACTAGGTTCTACGGGTGCAGGTCGCCTTTGGCATTTCCTGTGCTCTAGGACCGTCGCGGTCCAGGAAACTGGGTCATGACAGATTATTAGATGTGCCTTTGATGATTGCTAATCCTATGGGTGTTAGTGTTGATGTGGATTATTATTACCCTGACTGCATGATTGAGATTGATGATAACATCTTGCGTGCGGATTTAATTGAGTTGCCAGTATTAGAGTTAGATGTTATTTTGTGTATGGATTGGCTTGTGAGGCACCGAGCAGTCATAGACTGTTATTGGAAGAAGGTTAGGTTCCAGCCTGAGGGACAACTTGAGTTTGAGTTTCAAGGTGATATGTGGGAGTTTAGGGTTAACCTGATTTCTGCTATTCAAGCCAAGAGGATGATTGGGAAAGTTTGTTCATCCTATTTGGCACATGTGATTGATGTACAAAAGTCTTCTATACAAATGGATCAGATACCGGTAGTTCAGGAGTTTCCTAATGTGTTTCTTGAGGAGTTGCCAGGATTGCCCCTTGATAGGGAGATTGAGTTTGAGATTAAGGTGCATGTAGTCATTGATCCTATATCTTTTCCTCCATACATAATGACTCCAGCTGAATTGAAGGAATTGAAGGTACAGTTATAGGAGCTATTGGATAGAGGGTTCATCAGACCGAGCAGTTCTCCTTGGGGTGCACCGGTACTGTTTATGAGGAAGAAAGATGGCTCTTTGAGGATGTGTATAGAGTACAGGCAGCTGAACAAAGTCACAGTGAAGAACAAGTATCCATTTCCTCGGATAGATGACTTGTTTGATCAGTTGTAGGGTGCTAGCCATTTTTCAATGATTGATCTGAGGTCTAGGTATCACCAGTTGAGGATTAGGAAGGGTTATATATCTAAGACTGCTTTCAAGACCCGCTATGGATATTACGAGTTCTTAGTGTTGCCATTTAGGTCGTCCAATGCACCGACTGCTTTCATAGATCTGATGAACAGGGTGTTCATGTCATATTTGGATAAGTTTATCATTGTATTCATTGATGACATACTTATATATTCTAGAAGTGAGGAGGAGCATGTGGAACATCTGAGGATTGTTTTGCAGACACTTCGGGAGCATCAACTGTATGCTAAGTTATCTAAATGCCAGTTCTGGCTAACTGAAGTATGTTTCCTTAGGCATGTGATATGCAAGGATGGTATTATGATGGATCCTTAGAAGATTGAAGCGGTTCCTAATTGGCCCCAGCCTACTAGCATTACAGAGATTCACAATTTTCTAGGTATTGCTGGATATTACAGGAGGTTTGTGAAAGATTTCTCCCGGATTACAGCTCAATTGACTAGACTGATGAGGAAACAGGAGCGGTATATATGGACTGATGAGTGCAATCACAGCTTCCAGACTTTGAAGTATTGCCTCACCAGTGCTCATGTGTTGGCATTACCAGTAGAGAGGGAGAAATTCACTGTGCATTGTGATGCTTCACAGATTGGTTTGGGATGTGTACTGGTGCAGATTGGTAGGGTAATTGCTTATGCTTCTCGTCAGTTAAAGAAGCATGAAGCAAATTATCCGACTCGTGATTTGGAGATGGCAGCGGTGATATTTGCCTTGAAGATTTGGAGACATTACTTATATGGATCGAAATGTGAGATATATACTGATTATAAGAGTCTACAGTATATATTTCAGCAGAAGGATCTGAATCTTAGGCAACGCAGATGGGTGGAGCTACTAAAGGATTATGACTGTGAGATCCTTTATCACCCGGGTAAGGCCAATGTAGTGGCTGATGCATTGAGCAGGAAATCGATGGGCAATCTAGCTCATATTGTGATTGGCAGGAGGCCATTGATCCGAGAGATGAGGGAGTTGGCAGATATGGGAGTGGAATTAGATTTGGGTTCCCAGGATCGGAACCAGGCTATGATAGCCCAATTTAAGGTGAATTCACTGTTACTTGATGATATTAAAGTGGCTCAGGATAGGGATCCTTATCTACTGAAGCTCAAGGGAGAGGTATAGAGTGGGAAGATGACAGAGTTTGCAGTAGAGAATGGGGTACTGATGTGTGGGAAGAGTATATGTGTACCTGATATGGATGGGCTACGGGATTGGATTATGAGAGAGGCTCACTATTCAACATACAGTGTACATCCAGGGATTACCAAGATGTTCCATGATCTGAGAGATGTGTATTGGTGGCCTGGTATGAAGAGAGATGTGGCTCAGTTTGTGTCTAAATGCTTAGCCTGCCAGCAGGTTAGGTTTGAGCATCAGAAGCCATTAGGGTTGCTTCAGGAGATAGAGCTGCCGGAGTGGAAATAGGAGCAAGTTACTATGGATTTTGTAGTGGGTCTACCTAGGACTACCAAGGGTTATGACTCCATATGGGTGATTATAGACCGTTTGACAAAGTCTGCTAATTTTCTGGAGGTTAAGACCAACTACATGGCAGCTCAGTATGCACAGTTGTATATGGACAAGATCGTGCGACTTCATGGAGTTCCTTTGATGATTATCTCAGACAGGGGTACACAGTTCACTTTACGGTTTTGGCAGAAGTTTCAGGAGGCCATGGGTACCCAGTTATGGTTTATTACTACTTTCCATCCGCAGACTGATAGGCAGTCGAAGAGGACAATCCAGACTTTGGAGGATATGCTTAGATTGTGTGTTCTGGATTTCAAAGGTAACTGGGATTATTATCTGCCGTTGATTGAGTTTTCCTATAACAACAGTTTTCACTCTTCTATTGGTATGGCTCCATTTGAAGCACTATATGTAGAAAATGTAGATCTCCAGTATGTTGGGTGGAGCCGGGAGAGAAGCAGCTAGAGGGGCCAGAGTTGATTAGAGAGACTATGGAAAAGGTACCTATGATCAGAGATAGGATGAGGACTATCTTCAGTAGGCAGAAGAGTTATGCTGATCCGAAGAGGAAGGATGTACATTTTGTAGTTGGTGATCATGTCTTCTTTAAGGTCTCACCGATGAGGAGTGTTATGAGATTTGAGAAAAGGGGAAAGTTATCACCAAGGTTTATAGGCCCGTTCGAGATTCTTGAGAAGATAGGTAATATGGCCTATAGATTGGCTCTTCCACCTAGCATGAGTCACGTACATCCGGTTTTTCATATCTCGATACTGAGGAAGTATGTGTCTGATCCATCACACATATTGGAGGTTCAGGATGTGGATCTCAGTGAGGACTTGTCATATGAGGAACTCCCAGTGGAGATTGTTGATCGACAGGTCGGACAGTTATGGAATAAGGAGATCTCGATGGTAAAAGTGCTATGGAGGAACTAGTCCATGGAAGAGTGCACTTAGGAGAGTGAGCAGGAGATGAGGAGCAGATATCCATTCCTGTTCCAGCAGTGAGGTATGTATCTATTTAAATTCGAGGACGAATTTAATTGTAGGGTGAAGAATGTAATACCCTAGAAAGTCCTAACTCTTATGCATGATAAAGTTCTCAGTATATAGATTAAAATCATCGAAATGACCAATGGTAATTTTAGAAAATCAGTTAGAGTGAAAACGAGAAAATTTTTTCGAAAATCGTCGGTACCGATATCGCTATCGAAAAATAGCAGTACGGTAGACAGATGAATTTCTGAATTTGGATTAAGGGTAAATGATAATATATATTCATGTGTGAATACAGTAAAAAGAAATATGAGAAAAATGTTTAAGAACACTGATAAAGTAAGTGATGGTAAAACCGTAAATAAAGGGTACTTTCGGTGAATAGTACAATTTCGGCAGTCTGAGTTTCAAAACGGCTCTGAAACTATTTTTATTAATTAATATTAATAAATATAAGATGTTTAAACATTCACTTTGAATTCCAATTCCCGATGAAATTATCAGAATAAATTACCGAGCGAAAAAGGACCAAAAGCAAATTTTAAAAAATTGGAGGACCAAAAGGATAATTTGCCAATTTTATCTTACTATAAAAGCAAGACTTAGCCAGAATTTTCTGCATTTATTGTTCTTCCACCCGTGACCAAATTTCTTCCTTTCCATTTGATTTCTTCCATTGATTTGAGAAGCAAAATTGTTGAAAACCATAAACTAAAACCATATAAACACTAATCTATCAAAATTAAGCATAGAAAATCAAGAAAAATCAAGAACAAAGGAAGTGGAGAATTCGGCCATTTGAGGTAATTTGAGTAAGTTGTTCATTTGTTGGTTTTTATGGTTTAATTAGGTTAATTTGATAGTATTAGGATTGGGTAAATGGTTTAATTGCATCAATTGATGCATTAAATAATTTTCCCTAATTTTGAAACCCTAAAATGAAGTTGTGAGTTTGAAATTTGAGTATATGAATTAGGATGTGTAAATTGGCTATATAATAAGTTAATTGGATAGTAATTGATGTTTAATTGATGTTCGTATCGTTGTAGAAAATTTGATCGGAGAAAATCGCCAATTTTGGCCTAAACCGAGAATTTAAGGAATTGGATAGCAAATCTATTATGCTTAGTGATTTGGAGTGTTAGGTGAGTCTTCTATGCATCAAATTACTTGCCTAAATTGATAAATACCATTTGGAATCCAATTGTGAAAAATGCATTGTGGCCGAACCCTAATTATGCAATTTGCCTCATACTTTTGACTTATTTTTCCATACCTAATTGATGCCTTTGATGAAGATTTTTGAGTTGTGGTTATTGCCTATAAATTGCTTTCCATGTGCTTGTTTGTTGATAACTAGAGCAATATCAATATTGCACCAAAACCATGCCAAAAAATCCGTAGGCCAACCATTTGAATGCCACCGTCGCCAGCGACAATGGCATGCCAATTGCGTCAACTTTTTGGCCGCAAATGACCAAATTATATTGTTTCTATTTTTGGTCATTAGACCTTTGGTCATTATTTTATCAATTATTATTGATGTCTTATTGACTTTATGCTCATCCAATTGATTTTTGATGAGTTATTGATATTGCTGATGCCATTATTCTGAAATGGTATCTAACGATGTGTTTATCGCTTCTATTGACTCCAACTTTGTTTCTTTTCTTTGTTGATTTCCAAACTTAAATTGTCATTGATTGATTGATATTGAGCTTGTTGAGATGGAGGATACCATTGTTGTATAATGGTGTCCATTGATAAGTTTCTTTCTTATATTGACCTTAATGTGGTATGACAAAGCTACCGATCCGACAGGGTAGTGGGAAAATACTGTCGGCCTTGTGCACATTGTATTATTGGTACCCTAGCTAGGAAGGGTTATGATCCTGACCATAAGACCTGATGAGTCTTATGTTACTAATATTGATATACTGGAGACTGTATGTTCACATATAGTCCATATTGATGCTACTGGAGATTGTATAATTTCATATAATCCAGCCCTTTATCTATCTTTTCCTTATTGTATCGAGCCTAGGATATTTTTATTGGCCTATTCTGGCACTTTCTGTCACTATTTTCTGTAAATTGTTTCTATCGAGCTTTTAATATCATTGAATCTTCTGTTAACCTTAAATTTATTGGCGATGCATATAGATTCACTGAGTATCTTATATACTCATTCTTTGCTTGTTTACCTATTTCAGGAGAGGAGTAGATTGCAGAATCCTATCATCTGTCATCCGGAGATTTTGCTTGTTGTCATTGATGTATATATCTATTTTGCATTTTGTATTTTGATATTCATAATCTAGCTGCTCCATGGGTTTTGTATGGGTTAGCTAGGAAATGAACAGTTATATATATATATGATGATATTATGAGTTTTAGGATGATTATATGATTTGATATAATGACTATTACAGCCAATAGCACTAAATGATAGACTGAACTATAGAATAACAGACTGCATGGTAACTAAGTAAAATGGATAAAATATTGTGATTTATAGATTGTGCATGTGATACTGGGGTTCTACGAGTGTTGGTCGCCATTGGCATCTCCCGTGCTCTAGGATCGTCACGATCCGAAAATGGGTCATGACACTGGTGAAGGAGGATATGCGGTGTATTATGATGTATCGAGAGTAGGGCTTGGTTATGTGCTTATGCAGCATGGCAAGGTGATAGCCTATGCTTCTAGATAGTTGAGGAAGCATGAGGTGAATTATCTAACACATGATCTTGAGATGGTTGCAATTGTGTTTGCCCTGAAGATATGGAGACATTATATGTATGGAGAGAAGTGTGAGATCTTCACAGATCACAAGAGTTTGAAATATATATTTCAGCAGAAAGATCTTAATCTTAGGCAAAGAAGATGGGTTGAATTGCTTAAGGATTATGACTGTGAAATCTTATACCATCCAGGAAAAGCTAATGTAGTGGCAGATGCATTGAGCAAGAAGTCTTTGGGAAGCTTAGTCCATATCCAAGTGAGTAGAAGATCATTACTGAGGGGAATGCAAAGATTGCATGATATGGGAATCAGTTTGGATTTGTCAGATTCAGGAGTGCTTTTAGCATATTTCCAAGTCAAGCCGGCTCTCATTGATCAGATTAGAGAAGCTGAAGACAAAGATCCTTAGTTGGTGAAGCTAAAAAGCAATGTGGGATCAGAGAAAGCTCTAGGATTTGTTATGACTGATGGCATGTTGAGATATGGTAACAGGTTATGCGTTCCAGCAATTGATGATTTGAGGGATATGATTCTTAAGGAAGCACATCATGCTAAGTATAATGTGCATCCAGCTGCAACAAAGATGTACAATGACATTAAGAATACCTATTAGTGGAGTGGAATGAAAAATGATGTAGCTGAGTTTGTGGCAAGATGTTTGAGCATCAGAAACTTTCGAGATTACTTTAACAGTTACCTTTTCCAGAATGGAAATGGGAGAGAATAACCATGGACTTTATTGTAGGGTTGCCAAGGACTTCAAGTGGGCATGACTCAATATGGGTAATTGTTGATAGATTGACAAAGTCAACTCACTTTTTACCAGTCAAGACAACCTACACAACTTCTTAGTATGCACAGATATATGTTGATGAGTTAGTGAGACTCCACGGAATACCGGTTTCCATCATATCCGATTGAGGTACCCAGTTTATTTCAAGGTTTTGGCGGAAATTACAAGAGTTTTTGGGTACTCAACTTGATTTCAGCACAGCTTTTCATCCACAGATGGATGGGCAGTCAGAGAGAACTATCCAAACTCTAGAAGACATGATAAGGATGTGCATTCTAGATATTGGAGGAAATTGGGATAAGCACTTGCCATTGATAGAGTTTGCCTACAATAAAAGCTATCACTCGACAATTCAGATATCTCCCTATGAATCTCTGTATGGAAAAAGGTGTAGGTCTCCTTTATGTTGGGATGAAGTGGGAGAGAAACATATCGAAGGGCCTGAATTGATTCATTATACAGCAGAGAAGGTTCCACTCATAAGGGAAAGATTGAAGACAGCCTTCAGTCGACAAAAGAGTTATGCCGATTCGAGGAGGAAAGACCTTCAGTTTGTAGTTGGAGACTTAGTATTCTTAAAGGTCTCACCTATGAAAGGAGTCTTAAGGTTTGGCAAAAAAGGCAAGTTATCTCCAAGGTTCATCGGACCATTTGAGATTTTAGATAAGGTTGGAGAGATTTCATATAGGTTAGCCTTGCCACCAAACTTGGATAGTGTGCATCCAATATTCCATGTGTCAATGCTTCGAAAATATATGGTAGATTCTTCTCATGTGTTGCAAACTCAAGCATTAAATCTTCAGCAATACTTGACTTATAAAGAGGTTCCTGTGGCAATTGTTGATAAAATGATCAAAAAGTTAAGGAATAAAGAGATAGAAATGGTTAAGGTCATATGAAAGAATCAAGTAATGGAAGAGTGCACTTGGGAAAGTGAGAAAGCTATACGAGCTAAGTATCCCCACCTATTTCAAGATTAGGGTAAGTTCTTTAAATTCGAGGATGATTTTATTTAAGGGGGGAAGAATGTAATACCTGTTAATTTTTTTATGCTTGTTTGTTGAGATGATTGTGGATAGATTAGTATTTTGAGAATTTCAGAATCTGTGTTTGGGAAGGATATTATGAATCATTTTTCATGATCTTAAAGGAATAATTTGGAAAATTATAAAACATAAAAGTTGTATATTTATATCGTATCTTAAAGTCTGTAAAACTGTTTTTTAAAATTTTGTGTGTATGAGGAGATATGCTTCCTCGACCAGAACTTGACTAGTTCGCTATTCTTGCAGAAAGTTTGAGATTGTTTGTTTATTTTGAGAATATTAGATGCTGAGTGAGTCAAAAGTGAAAACATGAAAAATATTCCTTTATATGTTATATATATTTTTGGGAAATCTTAAGGAGATTGGAGAATTGTAGCTCAAGAGAGAGCTAATTGAATCAGACCTGCTCGGATAGTACTTGGAGAGTAAAGTCAGGATAAAATTTAGAAATTCACCATAAATTGTATAACCCTCATTTTGATCTTAATTTTGTATATGTTGGACCCCTAAGTGTCTGTTTTAAGTGACATAAAGAATCAAGGAGTTTAGATGTCTGTAGCTCATTTGCGAGCTAGTTTAGTGCGAGTTGGCGAGGAAGGTTTTCTAGCTTGATAGAAATAGGTAGTGCGAGTTGGCTCCTCGATTTTGAGGTGGATAGAAGCTGATCGAGCTGGAGCAGTAAACATGAAAGCCCTATGTGTCTATTTTAACTAAGATTAAGAATTGAGACATTTGGACTTCTCTAGCTCGCTCGCGAGCTATTTTAGTGGGAGCTGGCGCGGTGGTTGGTGAGGCAGGACTCCTGCTCGCCAAAATGAAAAATACAGTAAAACAGGTCCAATTTTGAAAATTTACCATAAATCGAGTTGGATACATTTTTGACTAAATTTTGGATATGTGGCAGCCTCATATATCTAATTTAAGTGTCAATAAAAAGCGAGGCAATTGGAGTTCTCTAACTCAAAATTGAGCTAGATCAGTGAAAGCTGCCGAAGAAGAAATTGGCGAAGTGGAAATTGGCGAAGTGAAATTTGGCGAAGTGGAAATTGGTGAAGTGGAATTTGGTGAAGTGGAAATTGGCGAAGTAGAAATTAGTGAGGAAGAATTTAAGGCAGTAGCTTATTTAAAAGAGAAGCAGTAGCCGTTTTTATTTTTTTTTCACGTTAACTTCTTCTCTTTTCTTTCTTTCTTCTTCATTTCTTCTCCTATCTCTCTCCAATCTATTCCATTTGTTTTCTAATGCATTAATACTCAAAATTAATGCATTAAATCATTAAATTAGCACATGGGCTTCAATCATCATTTTCAAGTCGAGATCCTTCAAGAAATTATTTTTGGGGAAATAAGGTGATTTTCTCCAAACTTCATTTTCTTTTTAGATTAAGATTTTTGGTAGTTAGAATAGTTACTTATGAGTTATATAGAACCTATTATGAGCATTTAAGGCTATTAATTATGGTTAATATGGAAGATACAA
>CANXYC012850290.1:0-20340 GCA_948193065.1 Aleurites moluccanus
ATTATTTCATACCTTTACTGACACTGATTCTGTCATTTCTATGATTTAACCTGAGTTATTGCTCTCTATCCTATATAAACCATTATTGAGCTTATATTTTATTGCGATGCATGTAAATTCACTGAGTATCTTTCATACTCATCTTTTTGTTTGTTTCCCCATTTCAGGAAAGGAGTAAGTTGCAGAATCCCGACATTTGTCTTCCGTGGATTTCTGCTACAGTTTATTTGTATAATTTATGGATTTCTGTATTTATATTTGAGGTTTCTTTATTTAGCTGCTCCATGGGTATGTATGGGTTAGTTAGGAGATTAATATTACATAAGATATATTGATAATAATATTTTGAGTTATATGATGGTTTATGATGTTATATATGAATGTACAGCCCACTACAGAATGTTTGACAGGATAATAGAATGAGTAACAGAATTGCATAATGAATGGTAATTAATAAATGAATAATTAGTTGAGATTTATAGATTGTGCATATGGTACTAGGTTCTACGGGTGTCGGTCACCATTGGCATTTTCCGTGCCCTAGGAATGTCGCGGTCTAGAAAACCGGGTCGTGACATCCATTGTGCACTTTGGGAACCTAGCTGATAGGGTTTTTATCAGTATTCCACCTAGAGGGGACCATAAGCTCTAGGCGTATGCCTGGCCAAGCATGCGTTTGCGATAAGGTAGCAAGGACTACTGATGCACTTTGTTGTGATAGGTAGCATGGCTACTGATGCACTCTGTAGTTCTACCATGTACATTGATAGTGCTATTCGATTGTGAGCACTTCTGTTCTTGTAAGCCTAACCTTTTGATACTTTTCTTAACCATGTTTTTTGGATTGACCTTTCCTTGAAATAATGTAATCTATTATATTGCATGTTCGTATCTTACTGAGTTGAAGGCTCACTCCTCTTCTGTGGATTTCAGGTGATAGTGTAACTCGTGAGGGAGCTAATATAGAAGATCAAGCTTCTTGACTCATTCCTCCAAGAAGTCTCCATTGTAATCATTTTAATATTTATATGTTTATTGAATTGTAATATGGAACTGTATGTATTGGAAGTATACTCTAGAGCTCCGTAGTTAGATATTAAGGATGATAATATTTTGATGTTTAAATTGTTATGATTGGGTTACCCTTGTTCCTTAGTGATGTGGAAAGTATCTTTTGATCGGTAAGGAATAAGAGGAAATTCCTTAATGATAAATATATATGTATGAATGGTGATTACCTAAATCTTGAAAATGAATGTTTATATATATATATATATATATATATATATATATATATATATATATATATGAGGTAAATATAAATTGTGTCTGAGATCTAGGATATCTGAGTTCTACGGGTTTATGGTGACCTTAAGCCTACCCTTGCCCTAGGACCATCGCACCACTGGAGTCGGGGTGTGACACCTGGCCATAAGACCTGATCAGTCTTATGCTTACTGATACTGATATTACTGGAGACTATATGTTTAAATATAGTCCATATTGTACTGGCCCTTTATCTGTCTTTCCATATTATGCCGAACCTATGATATGCTTATTGACTATTCTGTTACCATCTGTTATTGATTCTGTAAACTATTCATATTGACCTAATGATATCATTGTTCCATCTGTTACCCAATTATATTATATACTCACCCATTTCTCTGTTTACCCATTTCAGGTGCTGAGTAGGTAGCAGAAACCCAAGTTCAGACTCTGTGGATTTCTACCGTCTTTTGTCATCTATATAATTATTTCTGAATTCTGTAATTTTGGTGTTAATGTTCTAGCTACTCCATGGGGTATGTTTGGGTTAGTTAGGATATGAACATATATCTGTATATATATGATGATGTTTTATGGTATATAATGCTAATGTGATATGTGATGATGATTATTATAACCAACTGCACTAGATTACAAAAAGAATTGCAGAATGACAGAATGATTGGTAATTAAGTAAAATGAATAATAAATTGATGGTTATAGAATATATATGTGATACTGGGTTCTACGGGTACCAGTTGCCATTAGCATCTCCTGCATACTAGGATCGTCGCAATCCAGAAACGGGTCGTGACAGAGGTGGTATCAAAGCTCTAGGTTATAGAAATCAGAGCTTAGGGTTACAAATAAATAGTACCTGAATTATAGAGGAATAGTGATTCAGTACAAAATGGATAGAATTAAGTAAACCATGGAGCATAGAAATTCCTATGTCGTCTTTTGCAGTATTCGTCTGTTATGTGTTAGTATTCTGCATTTCTTTAATATACTGAGTACATTTTTTATTTTCTCGACAGATTATAGAGATGTCCGACGATAGGGATAGAGATACCAGGGAGGCAGAGGTAGCCTCCAATGAGTCATTAGTTAGAGAGTTCTCAGTTTCAGAGGGTCCGTCCATATCTCGATGAACTACAAAGGATACAGAGAGGGGCGATGATCCCTGGAGAGTGGAGATGATGAGGCGGATGATGGAGTTATACAAGAAATTGGCTAATTTGAGGCGAAAACGTCAGAATGTACTACCACCACCAGTTCCAGTAGCAATGCCCCCGCTTGTGGCAACAGAGGCAGTACTAGTTGTACCGACTCCTGTGTAGCCAGTAGGGGTTCCTAGGGAGCCTGCTATATAGGGAGGCCATAGAGTTATTGAGGAGGGTGGTGTGTCCATGTTTAGCTTTCTAAAGCTAAACTTACTAGAGTTCAGGGGCTACAGAGGCAGTGATCCAGTAGATTTTCTGGAGGAGGTTGAGAAGGTAGTTAGGAGACTACCTTATTCTGAGCTTAGAGTAGTAGAGCTGGTTGGATTGTTATTAAAAGGGAAGGTTTGGACTTGGTTTTCGAAGGCTTGGACTTGGTTTTCGAGGAGGATGGAGCCTAGGCTATATGGTGAGCATACACCCTCATGGGCGGACTTTCGACAGGGTCTAATAGATGAGTTCATTACTGAGGGGGTGAAGACTTGTAACTTGATTTAGTTTGAGTAGTTAGAGCTGGGAGACAGATCAATGAAGGAATATGCAGAGGAGTTCATCAGGCTGAGTAGGTATGCTACTCATATTATTCCTACTGAGGCGGATCTTATCAGTAGGTTTAGGAGGGGTCTACATGCTACACTTCATAATGCACTATTGGCTATAGAATTCACTTCTCTGATGACTGTTATTGATGAGGCTACACATAGGGAATAAAAGTACAAGACAGAGAGGGCTAAGAGAGATCAGAAGAGAAAAGGGGGTCCCGGAGCACAGGTTAGGAGGGGGGAGAACAGCTCCCAGCCAAGACAGGTAGAGCCAGTGCCTCGATTTGATCAGCGACCTTCATCTGGTAGTCAAAGGAGGAGGGTTCATAGCAGAGGACCACCAATGGTATAGTCAGCACCTGCTTATTCACAGGGTTCCTCTAGATTAGTTGCATAGACTCCTAGTGTACCTATTTGTGGTTTCTGTAGACGGAGGTATAGAGGGGAGTGTTGGTGTCAGTCGGGTGTAATACCCTAGGAAGCCTCATCTTGTATGCATGAATTGATTCTCAGTTTATGGTTTAAAAGCATTGAAATAATGGGAAATAATTTTAGAGATATAGTTAGAATACAAATGAAACACTTTTCCAGAAATTGTCGGTGTTGGAGACACTGCCGGAAAAATAGCAGTCCGGCTAAATTAAGAATTTTTGACCCAAACTTGGGGGGATGAAATAAGTTAATTTTATGTGAAATTATGATGAAAATAAAGAGTTGAAAAATGTTTTGGCATTCTGAAAATAAGAGTAATGGCAAAATTATAAATAAAGATAACTTTGGGGGCAATTTTGAAAATCCACTGTCTGGGATTCAGAAATGACCCAAAACTATTTTTAAAGGATAGTACAATTTAAAATAAGATATTTCACTTCCCACACTTGAGGTTGAATCTAAACAGAATAGACAGAATAAATTACAGAAAGTTTTGGGTTCAAAAATATAAATAAGAAAATTTTTGGGCCAAAAGTGCAATTAAATAAAGTTATGGGACCCACCCTTTCTATAAATTAGCCAAGGTGGCCGGCCATTATGATGGAAGAGATGAATTTTTGATAGAAATGATTAATTGATTAATTAATTAATTAAATGGGTGACAAATCACCAAATGCTAAAGCATTCTACTTTTTTTTTTTGTCTTCATTTTTATTTTAGTTTGGCTTTGTACATATAAGAAGAGAAAGGAAATAGGAAATAGAGAGGAGTGGCCAAACCATATAGAGAAAACTACCATAGAAATATGTCTTCCAACCTTTCTAAAGAATCAACCAAAAATAGATAGGAAATGGAAGAAAGAAGAAGCTTTATGAAGAAAATAGGATAGAAAAATTGTGTTAAATCTTTTGGTGGAGCAAAAGGAAGTAGGATTCAAGTATTTTAATTTGAGTTAATGATTCTAAACTCATCATTTTTAACTATACTTAAGATTTCTATAGCATGATTTGGCAAATAATTGAGGTAATTAAGTTAATAATATAAAGAATGAGTTAAGGTTTATATAGTTTCTGAATTCTATTTTAAGGCATTAACTAATGGCTAATATTTTGAAATTTTAATGACTAAATTTGAAGATGGTTAAAACATAAAAGTTGTAGACAAATGTGTTTAACTGAACATAGGTTACATACTGTTCTGGCCCTTTATCTGTCTTATCTACATAATATGAGTATTGTTTACCTGTTCATTGATTCCAAGCTTATATCTTATTGCTTAACATTGATGGCCAATCTTTCATCGATTTGATTGTTACCTGTTCCAAACTCCCAAAGACATTTGGTGTGCAAATTAATTAACCTTGATATGTTAATTGAATATACTGATATTCTTCATTATAATTATTGATACTTAACTACCATTGTTATCCTTTGTTATCATATGCTTATATCATCTGTTTAATGATGTATACATGCTTATTGAGTATTTATAATTTTTACAGGAATGAGATAGTGAAGGCTGATTCCAAGTCAATTTCTTCTCCTACTTGGAATGTCAAGTTTATCAAGGTAGAATTTTATTTTCTAAAAGTCAAAAGTTTTAACTCATAGAGCTCCATGGTATTAAATGTAATTAGATGATTGAGTACTATAATGATGTATGAACATTGAAATAATTGACAATTCAGTGGCATTAAAAATTTTAATGTGTAATGTATAATGATTGATAATGACAATGACAGTGAAGTGATATAGACAGTGGTATTGAAAATACAAAAATAATATTTATATATCTTAAAAGAGATTTAGAAGTGCCATGTATGATTATTGATCTGTGAAGTTAAGGGTATAAGGATGGAAAATTATTTGGAAGTGTAAAAATAATTTTAGTGTAGGCTGTGAAATGCTTGAGAGACCCGGTTTTGGGTATGGAATAGCATTTAAATTACAAAGAAAACTATGGCAAAATTTTTGTAAAATTTAAAAGTAATAAATGAAATTTATGCAATGATGAATGAATTAAAAATTGATTAAATGATTGATAAATGGATTGTTCATGGGTTCTATGGGTTTTCGGTGACCTTAGGTCTACCCATGCCTTAAGACTGTCTCGGCCCAAAAGTGGGTCATGACATCGGGTGCCTGCCTGAGATGTGGGCAACATGGTCACTATGTTAGCAGATGTCCTATGCGGGGTGAGCAGCAGCTATCTGCTACGGTTTTTCAGTCGACAGTACAGATGAGTTAAAATGTGGCCAGATAGACTTCGGGTAGAGGTAGAGGCAGAGAAGGACAGGCTCCCAGTAGTAGTCAGGCCCCAACGGACAGGGATCAGGGCAGAGTATTTGCAGTCAATACCCAGGAGGCACAGAGATCAGATAACATGGTCACAAGTACTATTCTGATTCAGAATGAGATTGCAGATGCCTTAGTTGATTCTGGTGCTACTTATTCCTTTGTGTCACCTCATTTTACACCTAAATTGAATAAGGAAAGGAAATTGTTACATGTGCCTTTAGTGATTGCTACCTCGATGGGTGTGAGTATTGATATGGATTATTTCTATCCTGACTGTGTGATTGAAATTGATAATAACATATTATGTGCTGATTTGATTGAACTGCCGGTGTTAGAGTTAGATGTGATTTTGGGTATGGATTGGCTCACGAGACATTGGGCAGTCATTGATTGTTATCAGAAAAAGGTCAAGTTTCAGCCTGAGGGGCAGCCAGAGTTTGAGTTGCAGGGTGACATACGGGAGTTTAGAGTTAATCTCGTTTCTGCTATCCAGGCCAGAAGGATGATTGGTAAATTCTGTTCAGCCTAGTTGGCTCACGTTATATATGTGCATAAATCTTCTATAGAGCTTGATCAGATACCTAGAATTCAGGAGTTTCCTGATGTATTTCCTAAGGAGTTACCAGGATTGCCCCTAGATAGGGAGATTGAGTTTGAGATTGAGGTGCATGCAGGCACCGATCCTATATCTATTCCTCATTACAAAATGGCACTAACTAAATTGATGGAATTGAAGGTGCAGTTACAAGAGTTATTGGATAGGGGATTCATTAGACCGAGCAGTTCTCCTTGAGGTGCTCCGGTATTGTTTGTAAAGAAGAAGGATGGCTCCTTGAGAATGTGTATAGATTATAGACAACTGAACAAGGTGACAACGAAGAATAAATATCCGTTGCCTCGGATAGATGACTTGTTTGATTAGCTGTAGGGTGCTAGCCATTTTTCGAAGATTGATATGAGGTATGGGTATCATCAGTTAAAGATTAAAAAGGGAAATGTACCTAAAACTGCTTTCAGGACCCGATATGGGCATTATGAGTTTTTGGTGTTGCCATTTGGGGTAACCAATACACTGACTGCTTTCATGGATTTGATGAATAGGGTATTCAAGCCATTTTTGGATAAGTTTGTCATAGTATTCATTGATGACATACTTATCTATTCTAAGAGTGAGGGGGAGCATGCAGAGCACTTAAGGATTTATTGCAGACACTTCGGGGGCATCAGCTTTATGCTAAGCTATCTAAATGTCAGTTTTGGCTAACCGAAGTGTGTTTTCTGGGTATGTGATCTGTAAAGAGAGTATTAGGGTGGATTGTCAGAAGTTTGAAGTAGTGGCAAATTGGCCTCAGCCTACCAGTGTTTCTGAAGTTCGCAGTTTTCTAGGTATGGCAGGGTATTACAGGAGGTTTGTGAAAGATTTCTCCAGAATTATAGCTCCGTTGACTAAGCTGATGCGAAAACAAGAGCGTTATCTGTGGACTGATGAGTGTGAGCGCAGTTTCCAGAATTTGAAGTCCTGTCTCACTAATGCTCCAGTGTTAGCATTACCAACAGAGGGAGAGAAATTTACTGTGTATTGTGATGCTTCACGAGTCGGATTGGGATATGTATTGATGCAGAATCGGATAGTAATTGCTTATGCTTCTCATCAGTTAAAGAAGTATGAAGCAAATTATCCAACACATGATTTGGAAATAGCAGCTATGGTATTTGCATTGAAGATTTGGAGGCATTATCTGTATGGATCTAAATGTGAGATATATATTGATCACAAGAGTTTACAGTATATATTTCAGCAGAAGGATCTGAATCTTCGGCAACGCAGATGGGTGGAGTTACTTAAGGATTATGACTGTGAAATTTTGAATCATCCGGGCAAAGCTAATGTAGTAGCTGATGCTTTGAGCCAGAATTCTATGGGCAGTTTAGCTCATATCATGGTTGGCAGGAGACCCTTGATCCGAGAGATGAGGGAGTTAACGAATATGGGAATGGAGTTGGATTTGGGATCCCAATATCATAACCAGGCTTTGATCGCCCAATTTTGGGTGAAGTCACTGTTGCTTGATGATATTAAAGTGGCTCAGGATAGGGATCCGTATCTACTGAAGCTTAAAGGAGATGTGGAGAATGGTAAAATGACAGAGTTTACAGTGGAGGATGGTATATTGAAGTATGGGAAGCGTATATATGTACCTGATATGGATAGGCTATAGGATCGGATTATGAGAGAGGCTCATTATTCTTCATACAGTGTACATCCAGAATTACCAAGATGTACCATAATCTGAGAGATGTGTATTGGTGGCCTGGTATAAAGGGAGATGTTACACGATTTGTATCTAAATGCTTAGCCTGTCAGCAGGTTAAGTTTGAGCATCAGAAGCCATCAGGGTTGCTTCAAGAGATTATGTTGCCCGAGTGGAAATGGGAGCAGGTTACCATGGAGTTTGTGGTTGGTCTACCGAGGACTACGAGGAGTTATGACTCCATATGGGTTATTGTAGACCGGTTGATGAAATCTGCTTATTTTCTGAAGGTTAAGACCAAATACACTGCAGCTCAGTATACACAGTTGTATGTGGATAAGATTGTGCGACTTCATGGAGTTCCGTTGATGTTCATCTCAGATAGAGGTACACAGTTCACCTCCCGGTTTTGGCAGAAGTTTTAGGAGGCTATGGGTACTCAGTTACGGTTCAGTACTGCTTTCCATCCGCAGACTAATGGGCAGTCGGAGAGGACAATCCAGACTTTAGAAGATATGCTTCTATTATGTGTTCTAGATTTCAAAGGTAACTAGGATCAATATCTGCCATTGATAGAGTTCTCTTACAACAACAGTTATTACTCTTCTATTGGTATGAATCCATTTGAAGCACTATATAGTAGGAAGTATAGATCTCCAGTGTGTTGGGTAGAGCCAGAGGAGAAGCAGCTAGAGGGGCTAGAGTTGATCAGAGAAACAATAGAAAAGGTGCCTATGATTAAAGATCGGATAAGGACTGCTTTCAGTAGCCAAAAGAGCTATGCCGATCCAAAGAGGAAAGATGTACACTTTGCAGTTGGTGATCATGTCTTCCTTAAGATCTCACCGATGATAGGTATTATGAGATTTGGGAAGAAGGGAAAACTGTCACCAAGGTTTATAGGTCCATTTGAGATTTTGGAAAATATTGGCAATGTGGCCTATAGATTGGTTCTTCCACCTCATCTGAGCCATATACATTCTGTGTTTCATATCTTGATGCTGCGGAAATATATATCTGATGCATTACACATATTGGAGGTACAAGATGTGAGACTTAATTAGGACTTGTCCTATGAGGAGCTTCCAGTGGAGATAATTAACCGACAAGTTAGGCAACTGCGGAACAAAGAGATTCCCATGGTAAAAGTGCTCTGGAGAAACCAGACGATGGAGGAGTGCACTTGGGAGAGCGAGCAAGAGATGAAGGACAGATACTCATTCCTATTCCAGCTATGAGGTATGCATTTTATTTAAATTCGAGGACGAATTTATTTGAAAGGGGGTTGAATGTAATACCCTAGGAAATCATAACTTATATGCATGATTCAATTTTCAGTATATGGTTTAAAAGTATTGAAATGATGGGAAATAATTTTAGAGACACAGTTAGAAAACAAATGAATTACTTTTCTGAAAATCGTCGATGTCGGGAACACTGCCGAGCCAATATTTGTCCGATCAACAGATGAATTTCTGATTCTGACTAGGGGGTAAAAGATCATATAAATGCATGTGTAATTTTGGTAAAAAGAAAGTGGTGAAAAATATTTAGGAGCACTGAAAAAGTAACTGATGGCAAAACCTTAAATAAATGAAACTTCGAGGGGAATAGTGAAAATTAGTTTATTTAGGTTTCAGAATGACTCTGAAACTATTTTTAAAAATAAGTATAAATTAAAATAAGCCTTTTGATTCCCCACTTTGAAATCTAATTCTTAACAAAATTGTCAGAATAAATTATAGAAGAAGTTGGGGTCAAAATATAATTACTTGAAAGTTTAAGGACCAAAATAAAATTTGCCATTATGACTTAATATAAAAGCAACATTAGACAATTTTTCCATCCATTTTCTTCTTCTTTCTCCCTCACATGGTGGATGAACCATCTTTTGCTAATTTCCATCCATTTTCAAGTTAGTTTTCAAGAGAAAAATTATAGAAAACCTAAATATCAACCTTGATTTATCCATTTCCATCCATTTCTCACTTGGAATCACAAAGGAAACTAAGGAGAAATTGAAGGAAGGATTCAGGTGGAGCATCACCATTAGGTAACAAGTTAGTTTGTTTGATTTTATGGTTATTTTAGATGAATTAGATGATGCATTAAATGGGTTTTAGGTTAGATTGCATCAATTGATGCATTTGAATAGAAATCCCTAAAATCCAAACCCTAATGGATGTTGTTTGCTTTAGCTATTTGAATTAGTATTAGTAATGTCAATTAAGCGTAGAATATGCTAATAGGAGGCTAATAGAGAATAATTTTGTGGTTATTTTTGTGTAGAATATAAAGATTACACAAGTTGCCTATATTGTCTCCTTTGAAGAAAATTGGTGGAAATCAATTTTTCTAAGCTATTGGAAGCATTTGGTGAGTTCTATATGCATCATTTAACATGCCTATTACATTAGAATTGAAATTGGAAACCTATCTTGGAAGCACCATTTTGGCCGAAACCTTTAGCACTATTCATCCTTTCATTTTTGCTTTGTTATTCCTTTGGAATTCCTTACCAATTTGATCTTTTTAATTGTATTTACTATTGTATATTTGTTACCTATTGTGTTGTTGATAATGTGACTTGATTGTTGATTAAATGGGCTTTGTTAACCTTGCACCAAAACCTAACCAAATTGCCCATTCAATGTTGCCCACCAAGTGTTTGACAAAATGCCTAGTTATTTTGCCATTGGCCTATTGTATTTTTCTTCCATAGGCCTACCATTTGAATATCATCATCGCCAGCGACATTGGCATGCTAATTGGCCTACCGATTTCCTTTGTCTAGCAAACTTTTGTTCCATACCTTTGTTGTTTACCAAACCGATTATCATTGATTGTATACCATATATTGCAATGCCATTGATTCGATTGCTACTTGATTTGAATGATATTGAGTTTATTGTCATTGATGATACCATTGTTGCATAATGGTGTCTATTGATATGTTTCACTTTTATTTGACCCTAATATGGCTTGACAGAGCTACTGCTCCGACAGGATAGTGGTTACATACTATCGGCAATGTGCACATTGTATTACTGATGCCCTAGCTGGGAAGGGTTACGGTCCTGGCCATAAGACCTGATAAGTCTTATGCTTATTGATATTGATATTACTGGAGACTATATATTTATATATAGTCCATACTGTACTGGCCCTTTATCTGTCTTCCCATATTATGCCGAACCTATGATATGCTTATTGACTATTCTGTCACTATCTGTTATTGATTATGTAAATTGTTCATATTAACCTAATGATATCATTGTTCCATTTGTTACCCAATTATATTTATTGGCGATGCATATAGATTTACTGAGTATCTTATATACTTACCCATTTCTCTGTTTACCCATTTCAGGTGCTGAGTAGGTAGCAAAATCCCAAGTTCAGACTCTCTGTGGATTTCTGCCGTCTTTTATCATCTATGTAATTATTTTTGAATTCTGTAATTTTGGTGTTCATGTTCTAGCTACTCCATAGGGTATGTATGGGTTAGTTAGGACATGAACATGTATCTGTGAAGATGTTTTATAGTATATAATGCTAATGTGATATGTGATGATGATTATTACAACCAACTGCATTAAATTATAGAAAGAATTACAGAATAACAGAATGACAGAATGACTGGTAATTAAGTAAAATGAATAATAAATTGATGGTTATAGAATATGCATGTGATACTAGGTTCTACGGGTGCCGGTCGCCATTGGCATCTCCTGCATCCTAGGATCGTTACGATCTGGAAACGGGTCGTGACAATGAAGCATAGGCCCTCTAAAGTTTGCCCGTTGTTAATGTCTAGCAGTAAGGGTATCTCCAGATTCATCACCAACTTTTAGCCTATAAAAAAATTTGTCATCTCATGTAATTTGTGTTTTTAGACAGTTTATCATCTTATATTATTTATTTTGCTTTATAATAATAAAAAAATGATCTTTTATTTGCAACAATATTGCCTTTTACTTTTACTTTATAATAATTCAATGCACTTGCCCAAAATTTAAATACTTTTAATACTTTTTGACTAATTTCAAATATTTTTTCACTAATAAGGTATAGTATAAAAGTAAAAAAAAAATGATCTAAATGAGCAAAATGATATAGTTTATGGGGCTTATTTGTTCCTTTACCCTAATTTCTATGACAAAGGAATAAATAAATGACTGAATTATGTCAATCTTCTTGTTAAGCCCTTTATTTTTTTTTAGTGCAATTAAATCTTTATATATATAAATTTGACTCAAAAGGCTTCTAAAAAGACTTAACTCTTCATTTAAGAATAGGTTTTAAAAATAAAAAATAAATTAAAAAAGAAAAATATCTTAAAATGACATTATTTATAATGCTTTTTGCAAAAATAACATTCTTTTGTGGAAGTTTATAATTTTTACACTCCCTCCTTTTCAAAACAAGTTTACTCTTGTAGGATAATGTTGACACTTCTTCCTTTCACTTTACCTACGTTATTGTACCTTTCCTTGCCTCATCCTCTCTAGATTCCCAGAAAGTTCTCAAAACTCCTAACTATCTTTAAAATGCATAAATGCAATTTATTTTTCTCTCTCTCCTCGAATCCCAACTCATTTTCGTTCATTTAATCCGTAAGTTTATGCTTCTTTGTTTATATTATGTTTTTAAGATTAATTGATATAAAAGTTACGAGGTATTTTATTTTAAGATTATTTAGTTGGAATCAATTTAAAAATTTCGGAATAGCTGTTACAAGACTATAAATTGATTTTGAATATTTTTTACTATTTTTTGACTAATTTTGACTCAACTAACCTAAATTATAAATTCGAAATCACTTGAAAATTAGTCAAAACCAGTTGAAAATTCGTTGAATGAGTAAAAAATTAGTCGGAATCAATTTAAAATTCTTAGATTTGGGACTATAAATTGAGTTTTTGACTATTTTGACTAATTTCATATATTTTTTGATTAATCAAACATAAAGTATAAAGTCAAAGTTAATTGAAAGTTAGTTGAAGTCAGTCGGAGTATGATTGTGAACATGTGTTTTTGCACCCTAAACAGATTCAGACTATGCCATAATGGTTGGCGATCGATCCGAGATTAAAATTAACTCTCATACAAACAAATCGGATCATGCCAGACTAATTAGCATAA
Organism: Aleurites moluccanus; assembly: GCA_948193065.1. Lineage (NCBI taxonomy): Eukaryota > Viridiplantae > Streptophyta > Magnoliopsida > Malpighiales > Euphorbiaceae > Aleurites > Aleurites moluccanus. Next base: position 13,158 of record CANXYC012850290.1, read on the forward strand.
TTGGAGGTCAAACTGCCTTTGAACGGGATGAATCTGACCAAAAAAGCTGGAAGCGCCACGTGACATCTTGGTGGGAATGCCAAAAGGCGCCACCAAGGCTCTTTGGTAGATTCGCCAAGATGCCTTGGTGGCTGGCGGCGTCGCCAGCATGCTTTGGTGGTGTCGCCAATCTTCTTGGGTGGCGCTGCCTAGAGGCACCAGTGGATTTTCTCTGATTCTCACATAGATTTTTATCCCTTCTTATTTTCCAGCCTTTCCCTATAAATATAAGGTCTTGTAAGCCTCCAAAACTTATACCAGAACAACTAAGTTGAGTTTTTTTTAGTTGGCTCTCCCTTCTCCCTTTTTATTCAATATTCTTTAACATAAGTTATTCATTTCTCTTTGATTTCGAACTGATTTCTCTAACTTTCTGGAGGAATAGAAGACCATCACTTTTAAATTAATTTGACTAATAATTCAACTTGATAATTAAAATTTGACAATAATTAGACTTTTGGACTAATTTTATTATCTTAACAAAAAGTGGAGTTTCAATCCAGAAGAACTCTAAGACGCCCTCCCCTCAAGTCGCGAAGCAATGTATTTTGTTTTAAATTCAATATTTTCAAATTAATGCATTGCATATTACATCTCTCTTCTTTTGCCTTTATTTAATTTGATAAAGCATCAAACTAAAGAATAATTAATTGCATCTCTATTCTTCTACCTTTCTTTAAATTGGTAAAGTATCAATTAAAAGAACCAAAACATTATAAAATGGAAGAGGTAAAATCAAACTTTTCTTAAAATCATACCTAACTCCTTTGCAAAAAGGGAGAACTGCGTAAGTTTTGATTTTCATTCAAAGGGATACGTAGGCAAGCTATTTCACAGCTTCAAATTCAAAAACACCAAAAAATCTCTTTTTTTCTTAAGCTTTTTTGTGTTTGATTTTATCTTTATAAAATTTTGGGGAATGTGTGGTTAATCTAGAATTCTCATAAGGGGTAGAGTTGACATTTCCTATTTTTGGGTTTTGATGTAATAATTAAATCTCTTATACTTTACTTTTTGTTCTTTACTTTATTACTTATGGATGTTTATAATTACATTCTTTATAATGCTTCATTCATGTATAAATGCCATTCTTATAACTTGCCCATAAAATAATTTTTTCATAAATCAATTATTAAATGGAAAGCCAAGTTTGAGTTACTTAAAACCAAAATCCTAGTCCCTGAAATCAGTCTTGATTCGAAAGTCTAGTAATTTATCTTTAGGTTATACTTTGGAGTCAAAATTAGGTTTTTTCCTTTCTGTAATACCCTATAAATTCCTAACTCACATGCATGAATTAATTCTCAGTTTGTGGTTCATTAGTCTTAAAATGATGGGAAATAATTTTAGAGACACAGTTAGAAAGTGAACTTGATATTTTTTCGGAAAGCAGCGGTGTCGGGAACACTGCCGAGAAATTAGCAGTCCGGTCAACAGAAGAATTTCTGAAGTTGATATGGGGGTAAAATATCACCATAATTTATGTGTAAATTTGGTAAAAAGAAAGAAGTGAAAATCATTTAGGAATACTGAAAAAGTAACTAATGGCAAATTATAAATATAAGGAAGTTTAAGGTGAATAGTAGAAACTGGTCGGTCAGGGTTACAAAATGACTCTAGAACTATTTTTATAAATAAGTATAAATTAAAATAAACTTATTGACTTCTCACTTTGATATATAAATCCTGATAGAATTGACAGAATAAATTATAGAAGATTTTGGACCAAAGTGTGATGGATGGAAGTGGGAGGAGTTAGTTGTAATTTGCCAAATGGAATTTTCTATTTATTCATTACTTAGAACAATTGTCTTCATCTTCTTCTTTTTTTCCAAAGAGGTTGAACCATAGTTTCATTCTTCTTCCTCCATTTTCTTCATTTTTTACAAATTTCTTAAGAGAATTGATGGAAAAGTTAAGTGTTCATCTAACTTTATCTATTTCCATCATTAATTTGTAGAAAGGAGCAAAGGAAACCAAGGTGTGAGGGCTTGAATATTTCGGCCATTTCTTCAAAGTTGAGGTAAGTATTAGTTTATTTGATTTTATTGATTATTTAGATGTTATTTAGATTGAATTAGATGGGTTTAGTATTATATTGCATCAATTGATGCAAATTTGTAGAAATCCCTAATTTGCCTATTTAGATTGAAGTTGTAAGAAATGATTTGATGATTTAGAGTTAGATTTTGTTAATTAATGTTAGAATTAGTCAATTGGATGTGAATAGGTAACTAATTGATAGTTTATTTTATATAAAATTGAAATTGGGATCAAAGTGTACTATAAAGCTCATTTGGTGAATTGGCTTGTTCAAAAGGATTTGAAGCATTAGGTGAGTCTATAATGTGTCAAATATCATGCCTAATTGATTGAATTGATGATTGGAAACTTGCCCTAAAAAGCCATCATTGGCCGAATGTGGGTTACTATTCAAATGCCTATGTTTTGTTTGACTTTTGCCATGTTTTTCCTAGCCAATTTGATCCATTTTGATGTTGATTAATTGTGTTTCTTTGATGCCTATACCTTTTTTGACAATGTAGCTTTGTGTTGATTGAATTGGGCAAGTCAAGTTTGCACCTAAACCTAACCTATTGGCTTGCCATTGTATGCTCACCATGTGTTTGATGAATTGCCTACTTCATTTGCCTTTGGCCTATTGGTTTGTATTCCATAGGCCTACCATTTGAATGCCATTATCGCCAGCGATGTTGGTATGCCAATTGACCTACCATTTTCCACCACCGAACTAACTTTTGTTCCATGTCTTCCTTAATTGCCAAACCAATTACCATTGATTGTATGTTTTCTATAACATTGCCATTGTTCTTAATGATAACTGAATTGACTGATATTGAATTGATTGATTGTTGGATACCATTGTTGCATAATGGTATCCCTTGTTATATTGACCCTTATGTGGCTTGACAGAGCTACCGATCCGACAGGGTAGTGGAAAAATACTATCGGCGATGTGCACATTATATTACTGATACCCTAGTTAGGAGGGGTTATGGTCCTGGCCATAGGGTCTTATCAGCCTTATGCTTACTGATACAAATATGTTACTGGAGACCTATATGATCCATACGGATTACTAGAGATTGTATGATTTCTTTTCATACAGTCCATCTCTTTATCTATCTTTCCATATGATATCGAGCCTATATTGTATTCCATGGCTATATTGTACCCTGATATTGATTCTGTATACTGTTATCCTACTTATTGATACCATTGCTTTATTGATGCCTACTGTTTTATTGTTAATGCATATAGATTCACTGAGTATCATCTATACTCACCTTTTCATTGTTTACCCATTTCAGGAGAGGAGTAGGCTGCAGAATCCTGTCATCTACCTTCTGAGGATTTCTGCTATAGTCTGATGTATATTTCTGATATTTCTGTATTTTTATTTTGGTGTTCATTATCTAGCTGCTCCATGGGGTATGTATGGGTTAGCTAGGAGATGAACATGTGTATATGATACTTGATGGTATATATAAATTATATGATGATATTGTAATATGATATATGACTGTTACAGCCATTTGCAGTAAATTACAGAATGTATGACAGAATAACAGAATGAATGATAATTAATTAATATGGATGTGGTTTATAGATTGTGCATGTGATACTGGGTTCTACGGGTGCCGGTCACCATTGGCATCTCCCATGCCCTAGGACCGTCGAGGTCCGGGAAACCGGGTCGTGACAGAGGTGGTATCAAAGCATCTAGGTTTACATACTGTGAATCTAGGTTACAGATGAATAGTACCTGAATTACATGGGAGTAGTGACTAAGTATAGAATGGGGTAAAATTAAGTATACCATGGAGCATAGGATTTTCTTTGTCGTCCTTTGCTGTCATCTTCTGTTATATGTTATTATTCTGTATTTTTGTCATTTTCTGAGACTGTTTTCATTTTTTCTGACAGATTACAGAGATGTCTGATGATAAAAACAAAGATACCAGGGAGGCAAAGGTAGCCTCCAATGAGTCACTAGTTAGGGAGATTGCAGTATCAGAGGGTCCATTTAGATCCTGACGGACTACAGAGGATATAGGGAGGGGCGATGACCCCTGGAGAGTGGAGATGATGAGGGGGATGATGGAGTTGTGTAGGGAATTAGCTGATTTGAGATGGGAGAGACAGCAGGTACCTTCATCACCTGCTCCAGCAATAGTGCCTCCACCTGTAGTACCCGAGGCAGTTCCAGTGGCACCGGCTCCTGTGCAGCCAGTGGGGGCTCAGAGAGAGACAGCTGTATAGGAAGGTCGAGGAGTGATTGATGAGGGTGGAGTAACGATGTTTAGCTTTCTGAAGCTAAACCTACCTGAGTTCAGAGGAGATAGAGGCACTGATCTTATAGATTTCTTGGAGGAGGTGGAGAAGGTAGTGAGGAGACTACCGTGTTCTAAGTTAAGAGCTGTGGAGTTGGTTGGACTATTGCTTAAGGGTAAGGCATGGGCATGGTTCTTGAGGAGGATGGAGCCCAGGCTTTATGGTGAGCACCCACCTTCATGGGCAGAGTTTAGATAGGGTCTTATTGACGAGTTCATTACAGAGGGGGTGCAGACCCGTAATCTAATCCGTTTTGAGCAGCTTGAGTAGGGGGACAGATCTATGGAGGAGTATGCAGAGGAGTTCATTCGGTTGAGTAGATATTCTACTCATATTGTACCTACAGAGGCTAATTTGATTAGTAGGTTTCGGAGGGGTTTGCATGCTACGCTCCATAATACTTTATTGGCTACAGAGTTTACTTCGTCGACTACAGTAATTGACAAGGCTACACAGATGGAGGAGAAATACAAGACTGAGAGGGCCAAGAGGGACCAAAAGAGGAAAGGGGGTCCAGGATCACAGGTCAGGAGGGGGGAGAACAGCTCCCATACTAGATAGGTAGAGCTCGTTCCTCGATTTGAGCAGAGATCTCCAGCCAGTAATCAGAGGAGGAGATTACAGAGTAGGGGATAACCAGTAGTTCAGTAAGCACCTGCTTACTCTCAAGGTTCTTTGAGGCCAGTTACATGAGCACCCAACATTCCTACTTATGGGTTTTATGGTCAGAGACATGGAGGGGAGTGTTGGAGATGGACTGGTGCTTGTTTGAGGTGTGGCCAGCAGGGCCATTATGCTAACAGTTGTCCATTGAGGGCTAATCAGCAGCCATCTGTCATGGTCTCATAACCAGTGGAGGTGAGTCAGAATCTGGGTAGAGAGGCTACAGCTAGAGGCAGAGGTAGAGGAGGACAGGCCCCCAGTGGTAGTCAGGCTCCAACTGGTAGGGGTCAGGGTAGAGTATTTTCTGTCAACACCCATGACACCCAGAGAGCAGACAACATGGTTATGGGTACCATCTTGATTCAGAATGAGATTGTTGATGCCTTATTCGATTCGGGTGCTACTCACTCTTTTGTGTCACCACATTTTGCACCTAAATTGAATAAGGAGAGGAGATTATTAGATGTGCCATTGATGATTGCTACTCCCATAGGTGATAGCGTTGATGTTGATTATTACTACCCTGATTGCATTATTGAGATTGATGATCATATCTTGCGTGCTGATTTGATTGAGTTGTCTGTACTAGAGTTAGACGTTATTTTGGATATGGATTGGTTGACGAGGCACCGGGCAGTTATAGACTGTTATCGGAAGAGAGTTAGATTTTAGCCTGAGGGGCAACCAGAGTTTGAGTTTCAGGGTGATATTCGGGAGTTCCGAGTTAACCTGATTTCTGCTATCCAGGCCAAAAGGATGATTGGAAAAGGCTGTTCAACCTATTTAGCACATGTGGTAGATGTACAGAAGTCTTCTGTACATCTTGATCTAATACCAGTGGTTCAGGAGTTTCCTGATGTATTTCATGATGAGTTGCAAGGATTGCCCCTTGATAGGGAGGTTAAGTTTGAGATTGAGATGCATGCAGGCACAAACCCTATATCTATTCTACCATACAGAATGGCTCCAGCTGAACTGAAGGAATTGAAGATACATTTGTAAGAGCTATTGGATAGAGGGTTCATCATACTGAGCAGTTCTCCTTGGGGTGCACCGATACTATTTGTCAGAAAGAAAGATGGCTTATTGAGGATATGTATAGATTACAAACAACTGAACAAAGTCACAGTGAAGAATAAGTATCCGTTGCCTCGGATAAATGACTTAGTTGATCATCTACAGGGTGCTAGCCATTTTTCAAAGATAGATCTGAGGTATGGATATCATCAGTTGAAGATTAAGCAGAGTGATATACCCAAGACTATTTTCAGAATCCGCTATGGACATTATGAGTTTTTGGTGTTGCCATTTGGGTTGACCAATGCACCTGCTGCTTTCATGGATCTTATGAACAGGGTGTTCAGGTCATATTTAGATAAGTTTATCATTGTATTCATTGATGACATACTTATTTATTCCAGGAGCAAGGAGGAGCACATGGAGCATCTGAAGATTGTATTACAGACACTTCGGGAGCATCGATTATATGCTAAGTTATCTAAGTGCCAGTTCTGGATAACCGAAGTATGTTTTCTGGGTCATGTGATTTGTAAGGATGTGATTAAGATGGATCCTCAGAAGATAGAAGCGGTTGCTAATTGGCCACAGCCTACCGGTGTTTCAGAGGTTCGCAGTTTTCTGGGTATGGCTAGATATTATAGGAGGTTTGTGAAGGACTTTTCCCAGATTACAGCTCCACTGATTAGATCGATGAGGAAATATGAGTGGTATATCTGGACTGATGAGTGCGATCATAGCTTTCAGACTCTGAAGTATTGCATCACTAGTGCTCTAGTGTTGGCATTACTAGTAGAGGGAGAGAAATTCATTGTGTATTTGTGATGCTTCACGGATTGGTCTGGGGTGTGTGCTGATGCAGATTGGTAGGGTAATTGCTTATGCTTGTTAATTAAAGAAGTATGAAGCAAATTATCTGACTCATGATCTAGAGATGGCAGCTGTGATATTTGCCTTGAAGATTTGGAGACATTACTTGTATGGATCGAAATGTGAGATATATACTGATCATAAGAGTCTACAGTATATATTTCAGCAGAAGGATCTGAATCTTAGGCAGCACAGATGGGTAGAGCTTCTTAAAGATTATGACTGTGAGATTCTTTAT
>CANXYC012850886.1:0-13279 GCA_948193065.1 Aleurites moluccanus
CAACCACCCCCCCCCCCCCCCCCCCCCCCCTCTTCTTGGTTGCTAAGGGACTTTCAGCATCCATTAAGCTCAATTTCATCTTATAGTTACTATCATAACTGCAAAATTACGGTTTACTAATCTATAAAGATTTAAGTTGGATATTATCCTAGGCTTCTTAAAGTTCATATGGAGGATTCCTGACTCCAATTTAACCATTAAATATAGAGTTATAGAAGGTAGAGAATAACTTCACTATTCAGGTTACTATTCACCATAAATGTCATTAATACTCTTACTTTCCTAATCAACCATTAATGCAAGCAATTGATATTACTAAATGAACATCTAAAACTCATAAATGACTTCGAAAAGATATATTATGATTAACCATGCTTATACGTAATGAATAAGGAGATTACATTATATACTTCTAGCTTGAACTCCACAAGAACTAAGAAAATTTTGATGATTCTTATGTAATTTCTTTCAGGTCTTGAGAATTTCTTGGTGGTTTTTATTGTGGAGAAGTAGAGTAACTTAGTTAGGGTTTAAGGTTTAAGAAAATAAGAAGAAAAATAAGACTTTAGTTAAGTGGCAGCTGGTGAAAAAAGAAGAACTTTTTATGATTCTCATAGGTAACTGGTGTTACATAAGGTGTGTGTATATATATATATATATAATACAACTATAATAACACACTCAAATTAAAACAAAATATTCATAGAAAACAAACGTTCGGACCCAATATAAGTAAAAAGAAAAACCAAAGACAATTGAACGAGTAATTTTGATGTATGACCCATCTTCATTCGTCTTTCATTCTCTAAGTGCAACCAAAGTCAACTTTCATATGGGTGGGTTGTTCACTTTGGGATTTTTTATTCATAGGCCTTTAGGATCTTTATGGGTTACGACATATTAGCTATGATGCCATGTTATTGTTTGTGGACTCCATGGGCTGCTAACTTGCTTGGGCTTCTTCATCATATTGTAAGTATTGAGCATTCTCCTCATATGGGATCCTTTCTTGATAAAATAGCTTAAACCATTTTGTCTTTAGAACCACTTATCTTATAAGCCTTTTCCTTTATCTTTACTTCTTAGATGTGGATTTTTCTTTTGTTTCCATTCTCCAACAATCTCCTTAAATGCAACTAGTTGGGCTTATATTTTCCTTTTTTGGCCTAGTTTGCTCATTAGATTTTGACTGGATTGGATCTTGGCTCTCTCTATGGGTTCAAAGGATTCCTACTTCAATCTTTAGTTTTTGAATGGTTGGTTTTTCGTTTTTTGACTCAGAGGATCCAACATTCTTTAAATTTTTGTCTCAAGTTCTTTTTAAGTATATAGTCCATAATTTGGGCCTTTGATGTACGTCCCATCTTCATCCATCTTTAAATTTCCAAGCGTAACCTCTTTCAACCTTCATGTCGGTGGGATGTTCATTTTGGCTTTTTTTATCTACAAGCCTTCATGATCTTTATAGGTTGTTAAACCATACTAACTCTGATACCATATTTTTGTTTGTGGATTTTATAGGATGTTGACTTGCTTGGGCTTCTTCATCATATTGCATGTGTTGGGCTTCTTTATTATATGGGCTTCATTGTTGAAAAAATGGCCTAAGCCATTTTGCCTTTGGAACCACTTATCTTATAAGCCTTTTCCTTTATCTTTACTTCCCCGATGTAGGATTTTTCTTTTATGTCCAGTCTCCAACATCATCATCAATAATGGCATTAGGTAGTAAAGAGTTGTGACCTATAGATCACAAAAGAAAAAAAAAAAAAAAAAAAAAAAGGATTGCTCCATTAGATAGATAAAGAATCAGAGAGAAAAAAAAAAAAAAAAAGAGAGAGAGAGAAAGGGGATTGAGGAGACTTTATGTTTTAACTAAACATGGCGGAAAATAACTAATTTTTATTAATAAATTTTAAGTGGCAAGTCATTGTTATACATGAAGTAATGACTTCAAAAGGTGAGAATAATTTTTGTTCTGCATGGATTAGGAATAAAGACTTTAAAGTGTTTATATTGAGTGTTACTTTAATAGGCTTGATGAAGGCATAAGTTAGATAATTTAATAATCCTGAAGAATAGAGCTTCCTAAAGTTACTTAGACTCTCCAAAATCTTCTTTCCCAAAAGACATTCCTTAGAGGATGCATGTCGTCCTTTATGTAGTTCTTGCCAACTCCATCCATTCTTGGTGGGCTATACAAAGAAATCTAAGCCTTCTTCCAAGCTAGAAGATGCCATGCATGCATATGGATCAGCCATGCATGATGCTTTCAATTTGTATGCACTCTTCAAGAAGGCATTCCCTCAAATAATCTAAGAGAATATTCAATATATGATCTTGGAAGTTATGCCTACAGACAACACCACATTCTTGATAGGATCCCCTGGTTTGTCAATAGCATCTCAAGCTCTGAGGCCACCCATAAATTGGGATAGTGGAGCATCAGGCACTTGGCCTCAATTCTAGCAAGCAATAGATATGCCCTAAGAGAGAGAGAGAGAGAGAACATTGGGCCAAGACAAATTGTGTGCTTGTTATCAGTATTGGATCCTCATAGGTACAGGTGCATTGCATTGAAGGTGTTGAACCCTCATCGCTGGAAGGTGTTAAACCCTCATCATTGGAAGGTGCTAGACCTTGTGTTTATGAAAGGTGTTGGATCTTGATGTAGGGACTAAAAGATGATGGACAATGGTTACTGGGAGGTTTTATAAAACTTGTTGACGGAAGAGCTAGAAGGTAAAAGATGGACAGAAATTGCACTTATGGATCGATGTTGGGTCATAGTTTGCATGGCAAAGATATAAAGAAAGAAAGAAGTAGGAGGTTGTGACAAGCCTATGCTCTAGTGTCAACATCAGAAGAGTATATTTGAAGATAGTGTCATTGCTTCCTTAGCTGTATGAGTGAGAGGATTAACGGCTCTCATTGTAACATTTTCTAATGGGAAAAAAGATCTTTGGACACTGGACTCTAGAGAGTGACAAGTTGAAGGAGAAGAAGGCAACCTCCTAAGGCTTACTTGGGTATTATGTATCCCAAGATTCCTTTCTTACCTGGAAAACCTACTTTTGGGTTGAAGACAATTGAAAGTTATAAGAATCTCCTATTGAGTTGCGTAGCTGTAAGTGATTAATAAGTCAAGGTTGCATCATATTGTGGCTAGATAGCATACTGATGTACTTATTTTGGAGACTATTGAGCCTTGTGCTAAAGTGATAGTATTTGTTTCCTAGAAGTGACAAAGATATCTTGTCAAGAGAGCTTATAAGAAATTGATAGAGATGACTTCTCTTGTAGGATAAGTAGAATCATTTGATGGCGAAGCGAGATGCTTCTAGAGCGAGGTAGTGCTTGGATCACTATGGAGATAAAATGTGATGTGATATGTCATATAAGGCCTTGGGCCTGATTGTTAGAGCTTGGATATTGGACTTCTAGAGGCCTGTTGTATTGAACATTTAGGCTTGTCTTAAGCTTATCTAATATTTGGAGAGATATTTTAGGCTTGTCTTGAGCTTATCTAATATTTGGTGAGATATTTTTACTCATGATTAAACCTTTAGCTAATGCAATTAAAATTTTAATTTCTAACTAAATAATTACTTTTTTTTATTTTGAGAGGTTGAAAAAAAATTTAAAAAATTTACAAAGGAAAGTAATTATAATTATTAGTCTATTTTAATAATAGATAACATATAAGATTTTTAAAAATTATTAGGGAGCCTCCTCGAAATCCATCACTATGGCATCTATCTTAATACACTTTCTTTCTCACTCATTATTCTCAATATAAAAAGTAAAATTGCATTAAAGACGTTTTCATATCCCCAAATTAAGAACTCTATCCCTAAAATTCTACCATTCTGTTTAAATTAATGGTGGTGGAATTGAAGATTGACTTGCAATTCCTCTTTAAAAATTCAGTCATTTTGCTTTGTTGAAGACTTTAAGGATTAATGTTGGTCTTCCCAAGTGCTTATTAAGATCCCAAGTGTTTATTTTTAGTGCCCGTTTGGCACAGTTTATGGAGAGAAAAAAGCAGCTTTTTTAGGTGAGAAGCTGATTTTAGCTCAGTTTCTAGTGTTTGGTAAATATCAAAATTAATAAAAACAATTATTTAGATAGCTAAAATTCAGCTTTTTGGATAAGTTGGAAATTGGAACTTTTCAGGAAAGCTGAATTTTAGATTAAACGCGTAGCTAATTTTAAAAAATTAATAGACAAAAATACCCTTATGAGTTTATAAGCAGTTTTTAAATTATATTTTACCAAACACAAATATATAGCCAATTACTTTTATACATATCACTTTTAGAAAAATAGCTTTTCTCCATAAAAAAAAACTATTTTCATAAGCTGTGCCAAACTGGACCTTAATAAAAGAATAAGAATCGATTGTCATATCAATTTTTATGTCATAAATTCATCGCAATTTATTAAAATATACATTAATTAAAATAGTAATTAAATTTTTGTTGATTTTATTAAAATAAATTGAAGTTTAGTCACAGCAATAAAATTAACAGTATAGTTTAGTGACATGGTACAATTTATCATATATTCAGATCAATTTGTTCATCCATCCATACTAAATTCCCTTTTCAAGCGCCTCATGTTGGGTCCATATATTTTAAAATTACATTTTGAGGGTTTGTCCAAAGCATCGAAACATGATAATTAACGACAACTTTCTAACCTTCAAAACAATAAATTCCTGTTACAAGAACTTGAAATTAAACGGAAGTGTTTGGCATTATCTCATGCTTTATAATATGTACATCGAGGGGAAAAAAGACAAATTCAAAAAGAAAGTTATATTTAGCACCACTCAATATTAAATATAAGTTAGATATAATTTAAATTCACTATTTTTATTATATAATTTTTTTTTTTCTAATTAATATGATGATGTTAGCTAAATAGTATGTTTTATATAACGTTCTGGTAGGTCACGTGATCCACGCTTTCAGGCATGTGCATAATGGTATGGTTAAAGATAAGGGAGATATAAATTCGGTTTAATCGGTTTAAACGGTTATTATTAAATTAAATTATTTTTTTTATTTGAAATATTTTTAAATTAAATCAAATCATTATTATAGTCAAATTATTTATTTGATTTCAGTTTAATTCGATTTAAATATTTTCGCTTTATCGGTTTCAAATTAAAAATATTTTTTTATAAATTAAAAAAAATCAGTAATAAAAAAATTTAAAAATAATTCAATATTATACAATATTAAATTTATCTATTTCATTAATTAACAACTCAAAACTTATAATTTTTTTATCAACAATTAAACTTTTTTTATTTATTTTTAAATAATTTTCATGGATGATTATTTTTTAAAATTTTAAATTAATATTATGTTAAAAATATAATTATATAAAATAAAATAAAATATATTTAATTATAATAATAATAAAAAATAATATATATATATATATATATATATATATATATATATATATATATATATATATATATATATATAATTTTGGTTCGATTCTGTTTAAAATTAAAAAAAAAATTAAATCACAAATTAAATCGAATTTTTAATTTATTTTATTTTTTAAATTAAATTAAATTAAATAAATTATTAAATTATTAAATTTTTAATTTATTTTATTTTTAAAATTAAATTAAATTAAATTAATTATAAAATTATTAATTTTAATTTAATTTAATTGATTTAATTTAATCGGTTTTATTTTCGCTAAAGCGAATAATTAAGAATACCCGCAGTTTTAGTATGGTCTTGTACTAGGTCTGTTACTGGTAGAGTTCTGGTATAGGTAAGTTGCTATGAAGCTTCCTTTTCTTTCCCTTTTTGATTTTTTTTTAATTTTTCTCTCAATTTTCAAAAAATAATTTCTTAGAAGGTGGAGATCGACAATGATTTTATATATTTATTTTAATTTTCTATGGAATTAATTAAGCAATTATAAGATATGTTAACCATATATCTTGTCTCCCCACTATCTTTTATTATAATGGGTTGTCACATTTCACTATTTCTTGTTTTATATTGAAATTTGTAGTGTTCAAAGTTTTCTTGTAAGTTCTTTTTATAGTACAATTGTAGAGTTCTTTCATTTCTCTGCTTTTTTATTTGAGGCGGGAGGCTTCAATCTTAGAGAGAAAAAGAGCGGTGGATTTAGTACTTTTTTTAATCAATGGCTGGTATGTTACCTGGTGTTGAATGTGCTCGCCGGCGACGCTTCCATCAAAGCGGTGATACACCTGGTGGTGCCGCCGCCTCTGCCTCCACTAGAAGGTCCTCTTTTTGCTTATATACAAGCAACCATGAAAGTTCTCACTCTTCAGTTTCTTCTTCTCTGGTATCTCTCTTTCATGCTAATTTATTCTTTATTTTCTTGATTTTTGGGTTGTTGGCATTTGTTACTAATTTTTTGAAAATAAATGCAGAGAAGCATAATAAATCAGGCATATGAAGATGAGAAGCTGGGAGGAGTAGCAAGACAAGCTAAAGAGAGATTAGATGAAAGGCTAAGAACACAGAGAAAATCAGCATCCAAAAGGTTTTTTTTTATAATTTTTAAGTGATGACGAAAAATCTGTTATTGAAATTTGTTTAAGTTTGTTATTTGTTTATCTTTTAAACAGAAAAAATAAGTTTCATCAATATGTTATTCAATAATCAATATACAAACTGAAATGATGTTTAACCCTATTTAATTTTTTTAGATCTACCATTCAACTAGTAATTGATTATTACATACTGAACACCTATCTCATACTGCGATTTAAGAATTTTGAAGAATAGTTTAATTGTCCTCTTCTTATTCATGATGATTCTATTCTCGAGATCGGCATTAGATAACTTCTGAATACAGACTGATCAAGAATATAACCGATTGAATATATATATATATATTGCTGGCCAAGGAATATCACAGCAGGACAAAGAATCAAATCTTTGATATCGATGAAATATTTGTCTCTTGTTCTTGAATAACAAATAAATTCATGATTAAATATTTTATCTATTATTCATTTTTCTGAGATGTCAAATAAAATTTATATTGCTAGATCATATTTACCACGCTAATTGAAAATTTTTCCCTTAGATTTGATTTGGTTAGCCATGAAACTACTAAAAGCTTGAAGGGTGCAGAAGGCAAGTCAATGGCAGTGGGTGAAATTCAAACAGAGGTTTATGGTTTTAAAAGAAATGGGTCAAATAAGAAGTTCAATTGGTCAAAATTGAGCTGGAAGGCAGCTGACCAGGATGAGTGCACTATCTGTCTTGAACAGTTCGAGTCTGGTGAGACCCTGGTGCACTTGCCTTGTGCACATAGGTTCCATTGCAGGTGCTTGGTGCCATGGTTAGAGAACAATGCTCATTGCCCTTGTTGCAGAATGGAAATACACGTTGAATTTTCCTAATTCTAATAATTTATTGTTTGGTCTTTTTTTTTTTTTTTTTTTTAATGTCTTGTAGATAGATACCATTACTGAGGGAATTTAGGGCTGGACAATGTTGTAGTCTCGTAGAGTTTGTTTGCCGTTGTTGTAGCCTGTTCAGTCCCCTTTCCCGTTCTATGTAGATCTGTTCATGGATTGGATTTGAAAGGTCTGATTTATTGGATCTGCAATTTTTTTGTTAAATTAAAGTCTGCAGTTCAATCCACGAAAAGTTCTACTCTTAATGTATTAAAAAAAATAAGTATAATAATATATATAAGCCAAATATGTTGAAATACTAGAAAGAATTTCTATCATATTGATATATGTTCCTCTTGTTGAATATCTTTGCTGTTAGCTAATAATAGATTAAAACATTGTTCAAAGTTCAAACTGTGTGTTCTATATTATTTCAAAACCAACGGACCCTCTAAAAAGAAAAGAAAAAAAAAATATATATATATATATAGTAAGTGTTATTCCTGATCTAATCTTAGAATTTTGGCTAATATTGTAAAGCTAGTGTATAAATTAGCACAATAAGGAATAATATATGTTAATTAATTAAAAAATGAAGTAGATGAATGGAGTAGGCATGATACAGTTTATCAAGTAGAATGACCAGTTTTAATATTCAACAAGAAATTTCTGTCAACATTCATGTTTAATTGAGAAATATTTCATTCATTCAAAAACTCAAGTAAATGGTAATTAGAAAAAAAAAAGTCAGACAAAATAAATAAAAAAATTGATAAAATTCATTATTGGTGTTAAAAAATTTCATGTTCAAATATAATTAAAAATATTAAGGTTTAAAATAATATTTAGATTTTATTACCAATCAGTTTAAACTTTTGAGTTGAATTCGAAATTTTTCAGCCTTGTATCTTCATTGTCTTATGTTATAAGGATTGTTTTCAAAACTGAACTGATTAAAAAATCGATAAAGACAGAGGTTCAAAATGTCAGAAATTCGATCGGAATTGAATCAGTTAAATTGAAAAAATCGGTTTACATATATATGTATATATAATTTGATATTTATTATATATATAATGAAAATAAATATAATTTGACATTTATTATTTTTAATTAAAAATCAAAAAAAGTAAAAAAAATTCTATCTAGCTCAAACAAAAAAATGTGCTTGGTTTGATCAGTTCACCGATTAACTGGCTGGTTCACTGATTTATCAACCAGTTTTTGAGGAATTTTTTTAAAATTGATCGGACTGATCCTTAATATGATTCTCAATTTTTTTTAGTTTGATCGGTCGATTAGATCCGATTTTAACAATAATGGCTATAAATAATTAAATATTTAAGTGTAATTATTTTTTTTATACTCGTGATTCTTGTTCGATATATAAAGTAAATTTGAAGCTCTTTTTACACAACGAGGTTTATTATTAATATTATGTCCAATTTTGGAGAATTTTAAGGACAAAAATACATAAAATCAAAGAATTTAACTAGATTTTGGATTACTTTAGGGATTATAAAAGAATTTTAGTTATATTTTTCTTGCAGGAAAACACAACCCTACCTACATTGTTATGCCACTATTTGAGGTATGTAATGGTTAATGCTCAATACATGTATATGATAATTAATATATTTAGCCACCATAAATCACAAAAAAAAATAAAAAATCAAGAAATTGCTTTCTGTACGAGTATAGATTTTTTTTTTTTTTTGGCTTTTAGCAGATTAAGGATCTTAATCACAATTTTGTTTGTGGGGAAAAAAATAGATTTTTTGGTAATTGTCATGGAAGAAAAGTAAACTTATTTCTCTAATAAGATTATACAAATTTATTTTCCAAATTAATCCATAAAATTATCAAAACTATCTTCCTTGAAGTTTCTTAGGAGTACTTTGATTCGCACACCATCTCATCAAGTGTAGCAATCAATTTCAAGGTTGTTGTGGACCTTTCATTTTTCCCCTATGTTTTTATAGATATTTATAGAGCAACAGTTGTTGCTAGAATTTAGCTTTTGATTTGACAATCAGTAAACTAAGCGTTTAAAATAATATTTTAAAATTAAATTATTAATAAAAATTTAAAATTAAAATACAAAAAGTTAAAAGTTACAGTTGTTAATGAAAATTATAGATCATCAGCTACTAAATATTAATTATTTACGACTAATTTTTAATAGCTAATAATATAAATACTTCTTATAATTAATAAAAAATTTTAAACACTATAATAAATATTTGAATTAATAATATTAATTTCACGTCAATCAATATATATTGTTAAAATTAATAATTAAATATTAATAATTATTGACAATATATTAATAGTGATGTCTGTTTATAATAATGTTAAAAAAATTAATTGCATAAATTTTATATATTAGGTGATAGTGCTGTGATATATATATATATTTTTTTATTGGGAGATTTGTTCCATGCACCCCCACACTAAATTTTTTTAAGAATGATACTTCCAAAATAACTATCAGATATTATACACGGATATTATAAACTCCTTTATTTAAAATGAATTATGCAAAAAAAAAAAAATGTAGATTTATAAATAAATTGCATAAAAATATATAAACCAAACGAGTGAGTAATATATGTTTATCCTTCAATCTCAGTACTAGACAAAATTAAATGCAGATGAAGAAGACTTTCTGATATATAGCCTACAAGTATAGGCATCAGTGATTTTACTTTCACTAAAGATCACTATCTATCAATTCATTGTCCTATCTTGAAGTTGAAATTCAAATAATGCACCGTTCTTGTCTAAAAAGTGGGCCAAGAAATTATCAATTATAGCATGGAAAATTATTAGATAACTTTACTTTTTAGCCACTGTAGGGTTGGCATAGGACGGATTTAAGTTTGAACTGTTATTATTAAATTAAATTAATATTTTTAATTTAATAATTTTTTAAATTATTATTATAATTAAATTATTAATTTTGATTTAATTTTATTTAATTTAAATATTTTTTGTTTATTAATTTTAAATTAATTTTTTTTTATAAATTATTATTATTTTTTTATAAATTTAAACACCGATAAAATATCGGTAATAAAAAAATTTAAAAATAATTTAATATTATATGTATAACCTAAAATTTATCTATTCCGTTAATTAGTATACTCAAAATTTATATTTTTTTTAAATATATATTTTTTATTTATTTTTAATTAATTTTTATAAATAATATTTTTTTATATTCTAAATTAATATTAAATTAAAAAAATATATAATTATATATAAAATCAAATCAAATATATTTAATTATAATAATAATAAGAAATAATATATATATATATTTTCGGTTTGATTTAATTTAAAATATAAAAAATATTTAAATTATAAATCAAACAGAACATTCTATTTACTTTATTTTTAAACTAAATAAATTTTGAGATCATCAATTTCAGTGTATATAATTTCGGTTTGAAATAAAAAAATATTCAAATTATAAATTAAATTAAACTTTTAAATTATTTTATTTTTAAATTAAATAAATTATAAAATTATTAATTTTAATTTTATTTGATCAATTTAATTGATTTAATCCGTTCGATTAATTTAATTTCTATGCATGTGAGTCCCACGTAAATGAATAAATATCTCACATGAGATTATTCAAAATCTTGAAATCATATTAGAAAGAGGAATTTCCACTTCAGGCTATGAGCTATTTTTAAAAGTTTAATTTATAATTTAAATCTAGTTTTAGTTTAATTAAAGATTTAATCTTTTAATTTTCGTTAATTTAGGTTCTCTCTATTAATTAATATTAAATATGTGAAATTATAGTGCTCACTTTATATTTTAAATATTAAAAAAATTAAAAGTTTAAAAAATATATTTTCAATAATAAAAGATATTAAAATTAAAAAATTTTAAATTTTAAATAATGTTAAATTTGATATAATAAAAATTATTAACATTTAAAAATTATAAGTTTAAATAAAAAAAAATATTGTAATGAAAAAATTAAAAAAAATAATGATGAAACCTATCTTCGTTAATCTTCTTGCTCAATCTTTTTGCAAAGGTCAGGATCATCATCTTCATCACCAACGGCTCACACGAGATGACCAAGGGTCAAGCCTTTGCTACCGTTGGTTCACACGCTCACTGTTGTCACCGAGCAAAAGTCCAAGCTGAGTTGAAATCGGATAGCAGCTCCGCATCGCCGACGTCGAGTCTCGTCTTCCGCTATCACTGCAAATGGTCGTTAGATCCAGGCCACCAGTTTAGATCCAGGCCACCAGTTACAAGCAAATCGAGCCGTATTGAGATATATTAAATCTTATGTTAATAAATTATAAAAATAAATATTAAAATATAATTCAATAAAAATTCTTATCACATTAATTTAATTTAAATTTTTATAATTAATATGATCTAAATAAAAATATAATAAAATAACTCATATTTTCTATAAATTATTTGATAATTTTAAATATAAAATTATCAAATGATATAATATAAAATATTATAAAAATAATATATTCTGTTCAAATTATTAAATTATTCTTTATTATCAAGTAAAGTTAATAAATTTCTTCAAGCCTCGATCGAGCACCATTGGCACTAGCTCTCGTAAGATTTTCTTATGCCATCATCTCCTTACGGCTCCAATTGTCTTCTATGTTGCGGATCCAGGTGAATTCGACTTTTTGTAGTTGTTTTCGATTTCAATTGGGCTTTTTCTATTATTTTTTATTTTTATTTCTTGTTTTTTTCCTTTCGCTTATCTGAATTTTTTATTTTTATTATTTAAAATTTAATTTTAAAAATTTTAAATTTTTTATTATTTAAAAATGTGAAATGGACTTCACAATTTCACACTGTTAATATTAATTAATGGAGATAACTTATTTATTTTGATGGAAATGAAGATGAAAAAAAAAGAAGAAAAATGAATATAATTTTTTTTATTTAATTAACTAAGAAGAAAAATAATATAAAATAAATGAGAGGAAATAATATTTTCATATTTAAATTTTAGGATAAAAAAAAATCTCTATTTTGAGAAGAATTTGATGATAATTAAAAATTAAAAAAATGTAAAAAATAAAAATTATAAAAATATATTTTTTTTTATTCTTCATTATTTCTCTTTTATAAGTATAGAATGATTTTTTTTTTCTATTATGCAGATAAGAGAATAAAATAATATAATAAAAATTAAAATTTTTTTATTTTATTTTCTTTTCATTTTTTTTGTTTAACTTTTTTTTTCATTTCTCCTGCATAATTAATATATTAAATATAGTCTAAATCAAAACACAATTTAACCTTGAAATTGAATTTTTGAAAATAGCTTAAACCTTAAATTAAATATTCCCCCAATAGAAATTATTACTTTCTAAAAAAATAATTAATATTTTTTTTTTCACATTTTTGTCTTTAGTATATTTGATTTTCACTTGAGCTAGAACAAGTGAATTCTCACTATACGAAAATTGATTTGTTTTACATATTCTTTTATATTTATATGATTTTGTTGGTGAGTCACATGCATTAAAAAAAAAAAAAAAAAAAAAAAAATAAAAAAAAAACTTATCTGCTGCTGCTTTAAAATTTTTAGCTTTTCAATTTTCTAATGATTGTACAAAATTCAAGGGTCAGTACAACCAAAGATTATAATGCTATATTGCGTAGGAGCACTACAAAATATGATTGCTATTCAAATAATTAAGATGAAATCTCAGTGTAGCAATGTTATTTGTGAACGTCATTTTCACCAGCTAATATGGATTACTACATATCAATTCCTCACTTAATTGACAAAGATTAATGAAGTTTGATGTTAGCCTATTTTGGATATAGTTTTATTATTTCTTACCTTCTTAC
>CANXYC012851000.1:0-10540 GCA_948193065.1 Aleurites moluccanus
TTCTGCAATCTACTCCTCTCCTGAAATGGGTAAACAAAGAAAAGGTGAGTATATAAGATACTCAATGAATCTATATGCATCAACAAATAAACAATAGGTAATAATGGAACAATGGTGCCAATAGGTCAAGATAACAGTATACAGAATCAATAACAAGTGACAGAATAGTCAAAGAATATAGCATAGGCTCGATGTCATATGGAAAGATAGATAAAGGGATGGACTGTATGAAATCATACAATCTCCAGTAGAATTAGTATGGACTATATGCGAACATACAGTCTCCAGTAGCATATCAGTATCAATGAGCATAAGACTGATCAGGTCTTACGGCCAGGACCATAACCCCTCTAGCTAGGGCATCAATAATACAATGTGCACATCACTGACAGTATTTTCCCACTACCCTGTCGCAGCGATAGCTCTGTCAAGCCACATTCAGATCAATATAAGGAAACAACATATCAATAGATACCATTATACAACAATGGCATCCTTCATATCAATAAGCTCAATATCAATCAATCAGTTATCAACAAGATCAATGGCATTGATATAGATGTTATGTAATCAAAGGCAATTGGTTAGGTAATTAACAAAGACATGGAACAAAATTTGGCTCGACAAAGGAAAACGATAGGCCAATTGGTATGCCAATGTCACTGGTGACAATGGAATTCAAATGGTAGGCCTATGGAATGCAAACAATAGGTCAAAGACAAAATGAACTAGGCATTTTCACAAACACTTGGTGGGCATACAATGGCAAGCCAATTAGTTTGGTTATGGTGCAAATTTGACTTGCCCATTTAAATCAACAACAAATCACATTCGCAACAACACATTAGGTATCAAAGAAAAAAGATTAAACAACATCAAATGGATCAAAATGGCTAGAGAATTCAAGACAAAAATAAGCAAAATCAAGGTATGTGAATAGTGCATTCATTTCGGCCAAAGTGACACTTTCAAGGTAGGTTTCCAATTTCAATTCTAACACATTAGGCATGTTAAAAGATGCATATAAGACTCACCTAAGCTTTCAAATTGCTTTGGAAACTTCAATTCCACCACAATTCACCAATGGAGACAAATAGCACAACTTTGTCACAACTTGTGTTCTACATCAAATTAATCACTAATTAGTTGTCTATTAACTACCAATTGCTATATTCTAACATCAATTCACATAATCTAATACAAAATCAAAGGTTCAATTCATACAACTTCAATGTAGGGTTTGAAATGAGGGAAACTCCAACAAATGCATCAATTGATGCAATTAACCACAAAACCCATCTAATTCATCGTCTAAATCATCCAAATGAACCATTAAACAAAGAAAATCACATCCTTTCCTTGATGGAGTGTCCCACCTGAATCCTTCCCTTCAATTCTCCTTAGTTTCCTTTAGCTTTTCAATCAAATTGATGGTGGCCAATGGTTAATCTAGGCTTGTACTTAAGTTTTCCATCAAATTCCTTTAAGAAAATTAGTCGGAAGATGAAGAAATGGATGAAATGGAGGAAGAGTTTGGGTTTCGGACACTTAAAGAGAAGAAAGAAGAAAGTGAGAAAATTTGACTAAGTGTTGGTGTATATATTAAAATCATATGACAAATTACATTTTGGTCCTTAAGTTTTCAAGTATTTAGGTTTTGACCCCAACTTCTTCTGTAATTTATTCTGTCAATTCTGTCAGGATTTGGAATTCAAAATGTGGAGTCAATAAGCTTATTTTAATTTATACTTATTTATAAAAATGGTTTCAGAGTCATTTTGTAACTCAAATGGACCAATTTTTACTATTCACCTTAAAGTTCCATTTATTTATAATTTTGCCATTGGTTACTTTTTCAATGTTCCTAAATATTTTTCACTTCTTTCTTTTTACCAAAATTACACATGCATTATGGTGATCTTTTACCCCGTGGTCCAATTCATAAATTCTTCTGTTGACCAGACTGCTAATTTCTCGGCAGTGTTCCTAACACCGCCGCTTTCCGGAAAAGTAACTAGTTTGCTTTCTAACTGTGTCTCTAAAATTATTTCCCATCATTTCAGGACTTTTGAACCAGATACTGAGAACTAAATCATTTATATGAGTTAGAAATTTCTAGGGTATTACATACCACCACTATTACAACCCACATTTGGATCGCGATGATCGTAGGGCACGGGTAAACTTAAAGTTATCGAAAACCCATAGAACCCATGAACAATCCATTATCTATTATTCAATCAATCTTAACTCATTCATCAATACTTAAATTTCATTTATTACTTATAAATTTTTCAAAAATTTTACCAGAGTTTCTTTTGTAATTTTAATGTTATTCCAGACCCAAAAATGGGTCTCTCAAAAACTTTTATAGCCTGCACTAAAATTATTTTTACACTCCTAATAATTTTCCATCCTTATACCCTCAATTTCACAGTTCAACAAACATACATGACACTTCTAAATCTCTTTTAAAATATATAAATGTTATTTAAGCTTTTTCAGTCTCACTGTCTCTATCACTTCACTATCATTGTCATTAAGCATTGCACATTATATTCATTCATTATTAAACTTTAATAACAAATCACATTACATTTTAATATCACTTAAGTGTCAATTACTTCACTGTTCATATAGCACTATAGTACTCAATCATCTAATTATACACAGTACCATGGAGCTCTAAGAATTGATACTCACGACCTTTAAAGAATAAAATTCTACCTTGATGTACCTGACATTTGAAGTAGGAAAAGATATTGACTTAGAATCATCTTCCTCTATCTCATCCCTGTAAAAATTATAAACCACTATTTGGTGAGTATAAAATACTCAGTTAGCATGTATACATCATTAAATAGGAGATATAAGCATATGATAACAAAAGTTGTCAATGGAAATCAAGTGTCAATAAATAAAATGAAGAATATCAGTATATTCAATTTGCTTGTCAAAGATTAATTAATTTGCACACCAAATGTTTTTGGAAGTTTAGAACAGGTAACAATCAAATCGATGGTAAGCAATACGATATAAGCTTGGAATCAATGAATAGATAAACAATACTCGTATCATGTATAAAGAGCCATGAAACACGTAGACTATGTGTAATCACACAGTCAATCACATATTAATCTCAAATCATTTATATAAGGCGGGCCAGGCCTCATGGCTAGGATAAGTCCCTTTCTAGCTAGGGTATCAGTAAACAATATGCATATTGCCAATAGTATATACCCACTACCATGTCGGAGAGGCAGTTCTTTCAAATCCATATGTAAAATAGGTCAATGGAAATCAATAATAATATCAAGTATTCATTAGGAACATTACAGTACACTAGCTTTCGATCGATACAAATGGGTTTACTTTTCAATCAATGTCAATACATTTCATGAGTCATGTATCATTTTCTTTACTTGATACAAAGGTAGCAATTAACAATAAATATCATGGAATGTGGCTAAACATTTGTTGTGCATACTTTTAGGAGCAATTCAGGTACATAGTCAATCAAGTATAGTAGGCATTTCAATATCAATAACAATCAATGAATGTGGATAAATTTCAATCTTTTGGAAGATCAAAGAATGATCATCAATAACAAAGTGGCATTTAATCATGAAGGAAACATACTCATTGGGTCAACAAATTAAAACATGGTATGCATAATGATGTATACATTACTCACCTTAGCTTATAACTTGTGCATTTCCCTTTTCCTTTATCCTTGATTCTTTGCCTTATCTCTTATGATACCTATCATATCTCTTATTCATTCTTGAATCTACATATCCAATTAATTTTCATTTAGATACTATTTAATATAAACTTACATTACTTATACTTATATTAAAGAAAATTACTCAAGTTTCAAGTTATTAGGATTTTTCTGTGCATTATTCTTTACTGGCAGCCTGTGTTCCACTATTTATATCTCTCTACACTTATCCGATTACTTCAATTCTTATTCCTAATTAAACTTAACATAAAATTTTCTAACATACACAAATTTCACTTTAAACTCATTACTACACAATTTATGGTGTTAATTTAAACTTACTATTATAACCAGTCCTGCTGTCTGCATTCTGCCTACTAATCTTATTCTGGCAGATACTGTTCTTTTGCTAATAACTCAATCAATACTTATCCAATTATTGTAATTCCTTTTCCTATCACAAATAGACATAAAATTATAACATATCCAAATTTCAAAATTTTTGGATCACTAAACAATTATTAGTGAATTTCCAAATTGAAACTACTGCCATAAAACCTTTATCCAGACATACCCTGTTTCTATGCCTATAATTAATACCGTGCTCATCCAATCACAAAACCATTTTATAGAAATTTATATAACATATAAATGAAATTTTTTTAATGTTTAACACTTTCTCTAATTCAGAATTTAAAGTCATTATATCTATAGAATTCTATAACTTATATTCTATTAAATAGTTATTCCGTGCCATCTACACTTATGACTTAATATCTCATAAACCACACATCCAATTGAAAACCCCTTTTACAAAATTATATATAAGACATAAATAAACACTTTTTATGCTGAACACTTCTTCCAATTCTATTTCTAACGGTTTGTACAACAAAAATACAATAGCATTTTTTCATAACCGTAATTCCATATCAGTCACAGTTTTTACCCAATAACTCTTTCCTCACTTTGAATTTTCCAAATTCCTTTTACAGACATCTAAACATATTTATATAAAACTTTCATGTTTTAAACATCTTCAAATTAAATCATTAAAATTTTGGAATAATAGCTATAATTTACTACCTTAAAACAAAATTCAGAAACTATATAAACCCTAACTCATTCTTTATATTTTTAACTTAATTGCCTCAATTATTTGCCAAATCAAACCTTATAACTCTTAAATACTGGAATCTCACTTCCTTTTGCTCCACCAAAAGCTTTAACACAATTTTTCTATCCTATTTTCTTCATAAAGTTTCTTCCTTCTTCAATTTCCTAGCTATTTTTGGTTGATTCTTTGGAAAGGTTGGAAGATATATTTCTTTGATTTTTCTCCCCTCAATGGTTCTGTTCTCCTCCCCAAAAATGGCAGCCAACATATAATTATCATCTTTTCAAAAGCCAACAAAAAAATTGAAGATAAAAATAATAGAAATTTCTAGATTTTTGGTGTTTTGTCACCTATTTAATTAATTAATAAATCAATTAATCATTTTCTATCAAAATTCACCTCCTCCACCACTATGGTCGGCCACCTAGCTCTATTTCTAGAAAAGGTGGGTCTCATAACTTTGTTTAATTATACTTTTGGCCAAAATTTTTCTTATTTGTATTTTTTACCATAAAACTTTCTGTAATTTATTTTGTCTATTCTATTTAGATTCAACCTCAAGTGTGGGGAGTGAAATACCTTATTTTAAGTTTTGCTATCCTTTAAAAATAGTTTTGGGCCATTTCTGGATCCTAGACAGCGGATTTCTAAAATTACCCCTAAAGTTGCCTTTATTTCCAATTTCACCATTACTCTTATTTTCAGTGTTCCAAAATATTTTTCAACTCTTTATTTTAATCAAAATTTCACATAAAATTAACTTATTTCATCCCCCCAAGTCTGGGTAAAAAATTCTTAATTTAGCCGAACTGCTATTTTTCCGGCAATGTTTCCAACACTAACAATTTCCGGAAAAGTATTTCATTTGTATTCTGACTGTGTCTCTAAAATTATTTTCAATCATTTTAATGATTCCAAACCACAAAATGAAAACTAGATCATGCATTCAAGATAAGATCTTCTAGGGTATTACAGGTAATGAGAGATAAAGAGTATCATAGTCTAAGAGTATATTACTGGTGAATTAATATGAATTGAGACGTGACTAAATTCATATTTATATGCCCTACTTGCATGGATTTGTTTGAATTACTAAACAGACAAAACATTGAGATATCTATGAATAGTAAATTCGACGATAAATTTATTTGTAAGGGGGTAGAGTATAAAATCCTAAAATTTTAGATATTGTTTCTGGACAGTTTGGAGGTAGTGTCCCGAAAATAACAGTATTAATTATACTGTCCGGGGAATTAGTGGTACAGTGAATTTAAAAATATTTGACATATACCTATGGGTAATGAATCACATAAATTTATGTGAATTTTTGGTAAAAAGAACGGATTGAAAAGTGATTGGGAAGATTGAAAATTTAAATAATGGCAAAACTGTAAATAATGATAACTTTATGCACAATTTTAGAAATCCATTGTCTGGAACACCAAATTGACTCCAGACCATTTTTAAAAAATATAGAAACTCAAAATGAGCATTTTCACTTACCACACTAAAAGTTAATTCTCAACAGAATTAACATAATAAATTACAGAAAGTGATCGGGTAAAAGTGCGATTAAGAAAAGTCTAAGTACATATTTACAAATTCTAAAAAATTTGTCTTTTACTTAGCTATTTCTACACTCTTCCACACCATTCTTTCTTTCTCCCCACCTTCGCCTCGATGTTTGGCCATCCAAAGCTCCAAATCCACCAATGTTTGATCCAATTTTTCAAGGAAGAATAACCAAAAACCTAAATTTTTAACCTAACTAATCTAATTCCTTATCCATTTCATCAAGATGATCAAAGGATTTTGGGATTTAGCATTAAGTAGCATTCAACCACTTTTCCTCCTAAGGTAAAGATGATGCTTCTTCCATTTTTTTTTTTTTTATTTAGTGATTAAAAGTAGTGAATATCATGGTTATAGTCATTAACTACATCAATTTAGTTTAATTGAATAGAATTCCTAATTTAAGAACCCTAACCCTATTATGTATTAAATCAATTATTAAATTAGTATTAGATAATCCTTAATTTAGTTATTAGAGTTGTTATTGAAGTCATAGGAAACCAATGAAATGTTTAATTTAAGATTGAATTTAAGTTAGTGAAAAGAAATTAGATTAGAAAAAGAATTCTGAAACTCTGAAATTTTTGAGAGTGAACAGAATCTTGGAGGTAACATTTCATAGTCTTAATTGAAGATTTTGCTATATGATATGTCATTAAGAAATTTTTGTCAAATTCATAATTTTTTAAGAGATATAAGCTTCTGAGTAGGACTGGTCCAAATTGGGGTGTTTACTGAGAAACCCTACTAAGTTTTATAATTTTGAGGACATTAAGTATAGAATCAGGGAAAACTCAAAACATAAAAAATATTTATTTATGTCTTAGATAAATTCCTGGGAAAAAATAATAACATTTAAATACCTAAACATTGAGTTACAAGTGAAATAGGAGAGGTTGTGCAGGTAGAAATTGCAGGGTAACAGGTAGGTTGTAGGGTAGGATTAAAAATTCCACCATAAATTGTATAGTACTTATAAAAATCTAATTTTTAGATATGTTATAACCTCAGATGTCTAGTTTAAGTAGGATTAAAAATTGAAGTAATTGGATAAGTGAAGAGAGAGATATAAGTAAAAGAACACAGGCTGCCAGTGATGAATTTTCAAGATTAAAACCTAGGATTTGGAATTTTGAAGAATATCTTTAAATTAAGTAAAATTAAGGTAATTTCATAATAATTTATATCTAAATTGAAATTAATTGAATATGTAGAGTCAATAATGAAAAAAAGACATGATGAAACTGTGAATGCTAAGACCTGGAACCAAAGAAGAGGAAATGGAAAGTGTAACAGTGGGAGTGCTAGGCAAAAGTGAGTTATATGTACATCATGATTCATGTTCTTAGATATATCATGATTCTTTGCATTTGAAAGACCTTTCTTACTTGAGCACCGAATATGTCATTGTATAACTGTAAAATGACCAAGCCTAAATTCAATTATTCCTATTGATTTGTTATTGATATAGAAATGGATACCTGAATAATTTCAATGAGTATATGGTTTGACAATGAGATTTATTGATTATTGAATATCATTGCACCCTATTATTGCTTCATTATCCACAATACATGTTTGTATATCAGAGCTACTATACCGATAGGGTAGTGAGGGGAAAACCGTCGGCATTGTGCACAGTGGCCTACTGGATAGGGAAAAATGTTCGAGACCTTAGCTGGGAAGGGACTTTCTCAACTGTAAGGTCTGACCCTCCTTACGTAATATGGTTATATTCGACTACATTTATAGACCCTCTATATTTGTTATATGAACATGCATGAATCCTTTATACTTCATTGATACTGATTGTTATTGCCTGATCATTTGATTTTGCTCCATATTTGATACTTTATTATTGATATTGTTCATTTCATATTTTCTATTGTTACCCAATCCTTGGCATGTAGCATAATGTATATGTAACTCACTGAATAATTTATACTCACTATTTAGTGGTTTAATATTTTACAAGAATGAGATAGAGGTGACAGATTCCAAGTCATTTCTTCTCTGACTTAGGATGTCAATATCTCCAAGGTATAAATATTTGTCATAATTGGTTTGTGGTAATGATTATAGAAGCTCCATGGTATCACACTATAATTGGATAGGAGAATAATGTATTAAGTTTTGTGTGGATATTTGATAATGATAGTTAGTGTTAAGTGATTTAAAATATGTTATGATTATGATTGAACAAATATTGAGTATAATATGTATAATTTTTAATAAATATTACTAGAAGTTAACATATAGTTAGTACAATATATGAAATGTCTAGTGACTGATATTAATAATGACAATATCATGATAGAGACGTTGAAACGATAGAGATAATGTGTGATTGAGATTTGATATGAAAAAAAATATAGAAGTGTTATTTATGCTTTAATACTGTGGAGTTGATGATATAAAGATGATGATTAATTGGGAATGTAAATTTTCTTTGCAGGTTGAGTAATTTATAAAAAAAATGTGGATAAAAATTTGAAATTATAGAGAAACTTTGGCAAAATTTTTGTTAAGCTAACAATCATTTAACGGAAAATTTAAATATATATGAATAGTTTAGCATAATTGACTGTAATTGATATTAGTAGTAGGTTCTATGGGTGTCGAACGTCATAGACTGTTTCCACATCTTTGGACCATCCGGTATGATTTTCAGGTCGTGACAGTTATTAAATTGAATTCAGGTACCAAACGTAATATAAGGTTCCACAGGAATTTAATTGAAAGAATTTATTGACTCGATTCAAAAGAATTAAAAAGAATTGTGATAGTAATTATAAATATGAAAAATTATGGACAAAAGTATAATTACCCAAAGTTGTGGGACTCAACATGTCAAATGTTATTTTAATACATAAAATCTAGAATTATCCAAGGAAAAATCCTTGGAGTGGTTGGCCAAAGGGATAAGGAAAGTATGACTTTTATTGAAGATTTTTTCTACCAATTTATGAAAATTTGACAAATGCCCAAATTCTAGAATTTTCTCCATTTTTCAACCTTTCCATTAGCTTAGTATAAATATGAAGGAGATAGATAGCCAATTGAACATCTAATGGTCAAACCATCTATGAAAAAGCCTCCAAAAATATTTTCCCAAATTTCCTTCCATTGAAACCAAATGTTTGAGCAAGGAAAAATTTATGGAATTGTTGTGCTTGGAAAATAAAGGAAGAGAGGCTTCGTCTAAGGTAAGGTTCTTAACTTGGTTGTTTAATTTATTCTATAATTGTTATAGCTATAATAGTTAATAAATTGATTTAATTGAATTCTGTAATCAAAGAAATATGAAAGAAGTTAAAGGATGAATTATAGTTTTAAAGAATTATGGAAACAGTTTAGGTCAAAAAGTTATATTTCAGATTTCGTAGACTAAATGAATGAATTTGGGGAAGTGAAAAACATGAAAGTTGTAGGTATATGTATTATGTATATTCCTATATAAGACATTTATGAAATTCAAAGTGAATAAGGAGATATTAAGTAAAGACTATGACTGGCTCGGATGTAGGGTTTCTGAAAAATGCTATTGTGTTTTTATTTTGGAGAATGTTAGAGACTGAATTAGGTAAAGTGTTAAACATGAAAAGTGTTTATTTATGTCTTATATAGAGGTATATAAAACGGTTTTAATATTGGATTTGTATTTTTAGAGATATTAAGCTATAAGAATTATGTCATAACCCACACTATAGGGCTATGACGGTCCTAGGGCACGGGAATAGTTTCCATACCAGTACCACGAAGAACCCAAATAGCATGCTTCATTTCATTTGATCATTTTATGGCATATATTTTTTTTTCTCAAAAACACTTTAAGTTTGCAGAAAAATCGAACAGAGTTTCCCCTGTAACATTGATATTTCCCAAACAGAAAACACAACAAACACTTCCAATAGCATTATCAAATCTCTTTCAACCGCCAAATACAACTCAATATAATCATATAGTAATTTCCTGTAAAATCATATATTCATATTCCACATTCATATAAACTTACCATTTCAGCTGCATCCCTGTTGCAATAGGAATATATATAGACATGCATTCATATCATATCAACTTGTTCAATACATCACAACATAATTATACATTCACACTTTACAAGTCAT
>CANXYC012851809.1:0-44359 GCA_948193065.1 Aleurites moluccanus
TTATCGAATCTATTTTTCTATTTGTGTGGTTTATTTTTTTATTTTTTAATAATATATCTCAAAATATATATATATATATATATATATATATATATATATATATATATATATATATATCGATTTTTTCGATTTAATCAATTCGATTTTGATCAAATTTCTGACCCTTTATTTTCACCGATTTTTTAACCGATATGGTTTTGAAAACATTGGTTATTATTATTATTATTATTGCTAATTATACATACTTTAAATCATTATTACTGTATAAATCACAACATGAGGAAATCACGTTATAGTGTGAGGTGTATGATCACTTCAAACTATTAAAAATTTATTTTTTTATATTATTTTTCTCATTAATTTGATTTTTTTTTTTTTGTGTTATATTTGGCCCCCAAATTTCATATTTAGTTCCTCTTCTAAATCAAAGTATATTAAAATTATAAATTAAAAAAAAAATAAAAAGGAAGGTTTTGAAGTCAATTAGTAAACTTTTAATATTAAATGTTGTTTAAACTTATTCGGGAAATTAGACGATCAAGTAGCCCTAATGAGACACAATAGCCCTTAAAGTCCTATTCTGCTTTGATCAGAAGACTGTATGATATGTCACCACCAACATAAGATTTTCCTTCAATCTTATATTACCTATTCAGAAGGGAAGCTAGGTTTTTGGAATTTTATTGGAAATCATATGCAAGAAGTTTTTTTTCATTAAAAAGAATCCCCCTCCTCTCCAAATCAATGTTTATATGAATCCAAAAATTTCAAGAATATTAGAATTACACGATAAGTATTAACTTGTTAGATCATAAATGTAATCGATCATAATCAAATCAATTTAGAAGGTATTATATTAAAAATTTAAATTTTATTTTCATATTTAATTAAACTCAGGAATAACTTTTGAACTCAGCTTGATTAATGTTAATAGTGATTTTGGTAAATTTTCTTAATGCTCAAGTTATAAACTAATTGAGATTAAATTAATAAATTAATTGTTTAAATATATATATATTACAACATTAAAATTCATATACTTGATTAAAATTCTCAAGTTACTATGGTCAAATATTATAATATTAAATTAAATTTAACTTATTTATTATCCAAATAATTTAATTTGGATATTTTATGAGTTTTGAGTCTTAAAACTAGAATAATTATTATTCTCTTTATATTTATTAAAATTTCAGTTAACATTTGATATTATAAATTTGTTATATTTTACGAAATAATTATTCTATATTGAAATTTAAATTATTACTGATAATAGATATTTTATGTGAAATAATTATTAAGTTATTATATATATTTCCATTTTTTATGTGATATAATAATTTTATGAATTATACGAGAGTTAAGAGCAGGAAATTAAATTGGAACAGAGTTTGAGAGAAAATAGAGAGATTTCTTTTTATTTTTATGTATAGAAGAAATTATATATTTCATTAGTGTTTATTTACGTATAAATATGAGTAAGTAATTTGTCATACTATTGTTGAGGATGGATGTATGTTAGAAGTAGAATTACGCAAGAAATATTGAAGTTTTAGTCTTATCAACAAGTTATGAATTGGGTCCTTCTTATAGCCTGTCTTATGAATTTGTCTCATAATTATCATCTACCTCTTTTATTATTAATATTATTATTTCACTTGTTTTTTGGTTTCAAATTAATTCTTTTTAATTATGAATATATTCCGTGGAAGAAAAAGCACCTAGTATATATTTTGTCTACAACTTCAAATACCAATAAATAATTTCATTAATTAAGAGTATATAATTAAATGATATAGAGATAAATTTATATGTTCAATTAATGGTTGTAACTATCATATATAGAATATTGAAATACATGTCGCTACCAAAATGATGAAAGATGGTGGTGATGCTAATGATGATGATGATATATATTGATGCGAAAAAGAATTTATATAAAATAATATTTAGAAAAA
Source organism: Aleurites moluccanus (assembly GCA_948193065.1). Lineage (NCBI taxonomy): Eukaryota > Viridiplantae > Streptophyta > Magnoliopsida > Malpighiales > Euphorbiaceae > Aleurites > Aleurites moluccanus. Next base: position 1,959 of record CANXYC012851809.1, read on the forward strand.
TATTTTAAAGTTTATAAGCGGATGGATACCCTTTTTTGACAAGTTAATTATATGTTATAAATTTTACTCTCATTTATATTGTGTCAAGTAATATCGAAGTTATTTTCCAGTTATCCATACTTTAGTTCTGTATTAAAGGAGATGAGGTGTCCCTGGTTGGTAAGCTACCCTTGCATGATCAGTGCATTTGCGAGGACTCAAAGCCTCAAGGGAGTTTGATGCAGGAAAATTTTAACATCAAACACTGAAGGAATATCCAAAGATTTATAAGTAGATGAACACTCTTAATTATTAACAAGTCAATTTTTTTGAAGTGTGTATATATATATACACATGTATGACTTAGAAATATACATCCAAGAAGGGGGTCGCTATGTGCCCTTATAAAAAGAATTAAAAAAACTAAAGAAAGGGTGGCAGCAGGAATATGTATATATGCAATTAAGCCAACCGACACTTTCTTGTCTATACTCTCAGATAACGTTTTGGTTGATTATAAGTAAGTTGTTTGTAAGCTTTAAGGCCATTTATTTAATATCCAATTAGTTGGTTCTAAACATTGAGTAACATATACGCTTAATTCACATGCATATATATGGTCCTAATAGATCCGAATTATGTCATAAAATTTTAATAAAGATAAAATATATAAAATAAAAAAAATATTAATATTTTTTCATTAAAAAAAAATAAAATAAAACATATTGACTAAAATATTATCACTCGTTAATTAGGTAATTGAGTTAAATTTTTATAGATAAGAATTTTTCTGGATATAATTAGTAAAATCGAGTTGGTATATAAATATTCTTTAAAAAAATTTAAAAGTTGGAAACTGAAATTGAATTATAATATACAATGAATATTCAAATTTTGGTTGAATTTTTTATTTAATTATCATTAAAAATATATATATATATATATATATATATATATATATAATTGGCATAATAAATATACCATCTAGGTAGGTGTATGTGATAAGCATGGAGTATAATAAATGTATAATTATTATACAAGAGACGAAGAGTATACAGTTTGTATAAAGAGGGAAGGGTAGAATAGTAAAAGTGTAGTTGAAGACCGTGTTCCTGATGGGAAGATATTACTTGCTTGATCAATCCTACACGCGGCATTTCATTATTCATTTAATATATATATTTTTCTTTTAACATCAATTATTACTCTTTAATTTCCACAATTATCTTTTTCAATCAGTGACTATGTCTATGTGAGCCCTTCAGAATTTTCTAGTAGTCAGATAATAACACACTCTAACGCTTCCATACAAATTCAATAAAGTGTTGTTGTGGTATAAAAATACTATCAATTTAAAAAAAAAATTATTTTATTTTATTATTACGAAGTGAACCAGTAATAAAAGGGGATAAAAATGCAACATTTCTTTAAAATATTGTTGTTGAAACAAAAAAAATTAAAATAGCTAATTGAGTATAAATTTAAAGAAAATATATTAAGATGATTTGGACATATGAATTATAAATCAAGCGATATATTGATTAGAATAATAGATCATACTAAGTTAGATGTTAGAAATAAAGATAAATGTATATTTAAATTAATTTGAGGGAGAGTGATTAAAAATAATTTAGAAATTTTTGAGTAAAAATTTTATTTTAAAAGTGCCGTTTCAAAAAAATTTATTATGTATAATTTAAATTTTTTATATTTTTAAGTTTTAAAATGATATTTTGAATTTATCACGCAAATATTAAAAAAATCATTTTTAATTTTAAAACGACATTTATATCTATTTTAAATAAATCCAAACACCTTCTTAGTTATTATAAATCTTTCTGCAAACTTAACCCACGAGTATTTGGAATAAAAAAAAAAATTTATATGGCCGATTTTAATTAATTTAAAATTAAAATTTAATTGAGTTAAGTTGAGTATTACCAAGTGAATTAGAAAAATATTTTGTAATAAAAAATGAAATTTTTAAAAAAATTTAAGGAGAATCATTTATGAAATTTAAAAAGCCTATATAATTCTTTGTTACTTATATAATGGATTTCATTGAGTTATGGACCGGGATGAAGCCACAAATCTTAATTAAGGAGCGCAAAATTAATTTCTCTAGAAAGTATATGCATATTTATGAAGATATGCACAAATACAAACAAGTATGTATATATTGATGTTAATTACATTTTTTTTATTTATGAATACTTGAAATGAATTAAATGTAATATAAATTAATCGTGTACTTTTTGAATTTTGAAAAAAAAAATTCCCTCAAATTTTCATAATTTATCTACAAAAATTTTGAATAAAAATATTTTTTTTTACTATAAAAACTTGTTGAATTGAATAAATTAAATATTTAATTTGGATATATTAATTATTAGAAATAAATCAGTTTTCATCTTAAAATATTTTATGCACTATCAAAATTCAATTTAGTTGTACAACAACTGAAATTAAAAAAAAAAAAATCTAACTCAAACGTTTGCTATGTAAACTTGATTACTATCACATAATCAAGTGTATATATGGTTAATGCAAAGACTCAACTATGGAATGCACATAATCTCTTTAAATTCAACCCTTCACTCAAAGACTCAACGATGACATATGCACAATATAAAATAACTAATGGGATCCCAACTGGACATGCAATTGATTCAATGGAAATATCATAGTTTAACGATATATTTGGGTGGGACATATAAATCTAACAATTGAAATGCATTCTGATTATGCTAGCCTTTTTGGGTGCTTTGTTGCGTCCTTGCATATGTATATTTTTTAGCACTATCTATGGCTAAGAAAATAAATTAATAATAACTAATAAATTAGCCATTTATTTTATCAAATTAATTATAAGAGTTTGGAAGTGTTAAATTTAAGATTATATGTATATATCTGTTATAAATTTGAATACAAGGTTGTCAAAAATGAACCGAACCGATTAGTCGAATCTGAAAAATCAGAAATCAAATCAAAGATCGGTTTGATCAGTTTCCAAAAATATGTCCCCTAAAAATCAGTTAAAAATCGTTGAACCGGCTGGTTAGAAGGTGGATTAATTAAATCAAATTAATTTTTTTAGTTCGAACGGATCAAATTTTTTTAATTTTTTTTTATCAAAAATAATAAATGTCAAATCATATTTATTTCATCATATATATAATAAATGTGAATTATATATACATATATATGTATATCGATTTTTTTAGTTTAACCGGTTCGATTTTAATTGAACTTTTGACTCTCTGACTTTCTGCCTTCATCAGTCCGGTCTGAAAACATTATTTGAATATTAAAATTTGTTCTCTCATAATTACTTCATAGTGTTATTACATAAAATAGACAATTTTTTTTTTAATCTTTTAAGAAACAATGCATAAGTTAGTGGTATTTAGTTGTTAGTAATTACAAAGGAGGGAGATTGAATATTGGGAAATTATATATGCAGTGCACCTAATAGTGGGAATTATATTAAACGTTAGATTATTCTCTCAATTAACAGTCAAGAGCATTAACATTAGGGTTTTCTCTCTTGTTTTTTTTTTTTTCCATTAGATTTAAGTCTTAGATTTGGGGTTGTTATTGGTGATAACCCCAAATTTATTATTTCCTTCATTTTCAAGTTTTGTCTTTTCTTTTCATGAGACTTTTTTTTTATTTTTTTTTGTTTGTTTTGATTTTTCTCTATATTTTCTATAGTGTGTCTATTTTTAATAATGAGATTTTCTTTTACCATTTCTATGATGATTTTTGTTATTTGGAATATTCATCAACAATAAATTTTTATAAAAAAATTGACTTAATTTATCTAAAAATTTAAAATTTTTCTACATAAATTATTGACTCAATCTATTTATAGATCAAAAATTTTTTGGTGACTATTCTTTAACAAAATTCGACTGTACTCATCATTTTTATGGTTTGCTATTATTTTTTTTTTAAATTTTATTCAGAGTCAATATATTTAAATAACCTATATGATAAATAAAAAAAAATTATTAATTTTATAATAATTTTGAGATACAAATAAATTAATTTAGCAAACATGATCTCCATTAAAACAGTTTATTTATTATTATATATTTATTTTTTATCATAATGAAAAGCTTCTATGTTTTGGTAAAAAAAAAAAAATTAACAGTCAAGTGCTTCATCTTGATGGCCATTAAACTATTCGGGTCAAAATTCAATAAAAATAAATTAATTAAAAGTAAATTTAATATGATATATAAAATTTAATATTTAAAAAAAAAAATTAATTTTGAACAGGGATTTTATAAAGAAAAATTTATATAATTGGTGTTTGAACTTTTAAAATATGTTATTTTATCTATATAATTTTTTTAATTTGATGAATTACTTAATTTTTAAAAATAATCTGATATCAATTTTTAAAAATATTTTTATATAAATACTTTTAATCTTTTTTCTATCATCAAAATGCTGATTTATAATTCTTATTTCTCTTAATTTGTAATTTTTCAAATTTTATTTTGATGTTTAACAACATATAAATTTATATGGCTAAAAATATTTTATATAAAATTATTTTTCAAAATTGAGATACTTGTTAAATAAATAAAAAATTATTTAAATATCAATATAACATATTTTAAAAAAATTCAAAACCAATGATATAATTTTCTTTTTGTAAATTATACTATCACTACAAAGCTTTTAAATAAAAGGAATGCAATTATTGTATTTTCTAGATTAAATTAGTATTTCGTTCATCAGATTTGATATAATTAATTTATTTATTTAAATATTTTTAAGAAATTAATTAATTAGTCTCTTGATTTTGGTTCATCTAACACACTATTCTTTCTGTCCAATTCCTTTACTGTTTACTTAAAAAATTAAAAAATGTATTATACCCAAAATACCCTAGTGTTTCAACCCATTTGGGTTGATTGTGAATAAGCTCATCATCGCCGACATTCGGTTACCCACTGTCATCGCTGATCCTTCACCACCTGAGTCTGCAATCTATCATCTACCATCACTAGTCAGCTGTCTCTGTTGAAGTCGGCGTCAAATGAGGTCCTCCATTCGCCGTTCGTCAATCCAGTCCTTGTCAGGCAGTGTCGCTGTTGTTGTCTTTGCTGCTCCCGCTGCAAGTGATGGTGATGCTGCCGTTGGCGCCGCTCCACGACCGATTTCAGCCACATTAGCTTGCTATCTGTTTCACACGAATCTTCAGCAAAAGCAACCCCACATTCAAGCTCCAAAAGCCAAAATCTCTCGTGCGTGGAGCCAAGAAGAATGTACGAGCTTATATGATTATACCAATCAGATGAGCAAGGCTCAAGAACCAAGCACTTGAGTAGAAACCCAACAAAATCCAAATCCCAAACATGCAAAAGATAATTAGTGATGGAAATTTTATTAAGAAAAAGCATGTGTTCATATTTGTACAGTAAAATTGCTGGGTAAAGATGAAAAATTTTCATACAAGATTTAATGAAAAAAGTATAAGCAATGATTAAAGTGTTTTAAAAAATTAAAATTAAGAGATTAATGAAATAATTTCTAAAAAGTATGAACTATTTCATTAATATACTTTTTTTTTATAGAAAGAAAAAATTGTTGTACTTATAACTTTGGTTTTACCCGCCAGTAATGAAAAATTCGATTTATAGAATATTGAATATTTATTAATAGTTATTAATTAATATAAAAAATAATTTTTATTCCAAAAAAATTATCTATACATACCAAAAAAAAAACATACAGAAAATTTTATGTGGAAATACTTTGCAATCAACAAAAGAAAAAAAAAATTAAACTGTGAAAATATTAAATTTTCATTGAGTGATTCTCATATGATTAGTGACTCGATTTAAAAATAATTTAAGAAAAATTTGTAAATATTTTATTTTTTCCTGAAAAAAATCTAATTATATAATAATAATAATAATAACTAAAAATGAAAGTGCTTATAGATATTTAAAAAAATTTAAACATTAAAATATTTTTATTTTTTCGGAAAAAAAAAATCCCTATCTATTTTTTCTCTCACTAAGATTTGGGAGAAAGGGCGGTGCCGTCCCTGAAGAGGTTAAGCCACGTGATAGGGACGTGACAGTGAGACACAGACAGACCAAAAACTTTTCTTTAATTTAATATTTTCTGTTTTTCATACGTTCGATTTGGTCCTAACGGATTAGATTGCATTTTTGGCTGTTAACCACGAAGCTTAATGAGCCGTCATTCTTTTGCCACGTGTGGACTCCATAATTCTTTATTACTGACACCTCAGCATCTTTTGGTGCTCTTCCTCATCTACAAATATCACCTTGACGCGTGGATTTTTCTTGGCTATCCCTTCCTTAAGGTGCTTCCACGTTGTGTCTATACATAAATGTAAATCTTTTTCTTCCTTTATAGGCTGGCACTTGGCAAATTATATGGTAATAGATTTTTTTTAATTATATTTATTATATTGTAGATATTTTAAAAAATAAAAAATAAAAAATAGATTTATTTTAAATATAAAAATATAAAATTTAATTATATTTTATATTTTAAATTATATTTTTTCGAAACATATAAATTTATTTATAAACGAATTAAAATTTATTTATAAATAAATTATGCATTTATAATCATTTGTTTCGAATGATTTGTAAATCTCAATACTCTAAATTAGCTAAATTGTTTGATATCTCTTAAATATTAATTAAATATAATAATTAATTAAATCGATATATTTCCTTTAATTTATAATAATTCAATTTAATTATAAATCTAATAAATCCAAGTACTAATATCTATATAATTTGATATTTAATTTTTTAATTAATTTTTATATCGTATAAAAATAAATATGTAAAAATATTATTTAAACATAAAAATGTAAAATTACTGTATATTTTATATAAATAACTATTATAGTTTTAATAAATTTAACTCTCCATCAATATTTTTATAATAATATGAAAATTTAAATTATTAATCACAAAATTTAATAAAAAAAATATAAAAAATAAAAAATTTAAAATGTATACTTATTTATTTATTTATTTCTCTTATAGTGCTATTTTTATTTTTTATTTAATTTATTTAAATAAAATTAATATATATATAAATAAAAACTTAAAAAAAAAAAGACTCTTAAATTTTTATATTAAATACTTTATTAACGATCGAAACATTTATTTTAATAATTTAAATAAATAAAATTATATAAAATTTCAAAAATTTATAAGGATAAATAAATAAAATGATAAGTACCTCAATTATTATCATAACTAGTTTATAGTATGCACATTACACAAATTATTTTTTTAAAATATATATAACAAGTTGCATATTTGATGTCAATAATTTATTAAAAGTTGATTTTTTTTTTTTAAGAGAGAAATCACTATGGAGTATTAAAAATGCCTGTAATTATAGGAGAAGAACAGTCCAAAAAAACAACACGGTGAGAGAAAAACAGGGGAGAGAGACCGCTAAGTTTGTGATTGACAGTTTGTGGAGATTAATTACTTGTTAAATGGTCAAAGTTGTTAATTAATGACAATGATTTTACACATTTATTTTCTTTATTATATTGTATAAAATATTGATTAAGTGATTTTTTTTTTACATTATATATTATAAAGATATAAAAAAATTTATATTATACGATAAATTTTCATATAACAATAGGGATATAAATTTTTATATTGTTTTGGATAGAGAAACAGAAAGAAATCATTTTTATATTATATTATAAATTTTTTATAAAACCCTTAAAAATTCAGATAAATATTAATAATTAACTGAGATTAAGCTACGTAACGAATCTGTATCACTCGATAAAAAAAAATTATTAATTTATAAAAAAAAAATTTCTCTCACTTAAATTCAATATTTTATATATATTTTTTTTTTTCAGTTCACTTAATTCATTTTAAATTATAGTTAATAATTAAGTGAATGTTTGATAAAATTTTTTAAAATAACATTTTGATTCTCAAAAATTACATCAAATTATTTAGTTATTTCTTTATATATATATAAAATTGTTAACTGTTAACTAAGTGAAACCGCTGCTGTTTAAAGTTTTTTCGAAAAAATTTTAAATTAAAATTTTTTGAAAAAACTGCTAATTATTAAAATAAAAAATTAAATTAACTTATAAAAATAATATTTAAATAAAAGGTAAATATTAATATTTATTTTTAGTAATCATTAAACATATCAACAATTAACAGTTAATAATAATTTTACCAAATACTTATAACTAGGAGTGTGTACGATTCGATCGGTTTGGAAATTCACAAATAAAATTTATGGTCCCGAACTAAATGAAGAAAATATTTCGATATGGTACAATTCAAAAATTCAAGTATTCGGAGATTTGGTTACAATTCAGAAATTTTTTTATTCGATTCGAATATTTTGATTTTGTTAAATTCAGAGAATCGAGGATTCGGTTTTGAGATTTGAATATAATTTTATAATATATGTAAAAAATATTACAAATTTATATTTATATAAATAAAAATATATGTATAAGTCATAGTATATAGCCGTATATTATAAATTTATAATTATATAAATATAAAAATATGTATATATTATAAATTTATAATAATATAAATATATGTAAATTAGTTAATCGATTTAAGTATTCGGATATTCGGTTTAATTTGGGTATTATTTAGTTTGGTTTGATTTTCGATACGGATATTAAAATTTCTTTAATACCGTCCCGTTATATTAATTTCATTTCGATATTTTTTCAATTCAAAAATTCAGATCGATTCAAAATCTCATAATACCGGACACAGCACTACTTATAATAATAATTATTAGATAATAATCATCAGCTATCAGTTATCAATCACCAAGCTAATAACTATCAACAATAACTAATAATTAATAATTGTTATCAATAATTAAACTAAATCAACCTAAGTAAGACAACAATTGATGAAGAATTATTTACTTTGATCGGCTAAAAAAATTCCTAACAAAGTAATACACAAAAGGAAGATAATAAATGTATGTAATATTGTTCACTCCAAATAGAGAAAAAAATGGGAGAAAAAGAAGAAAAAAAAAGAAAAAAAGAAGTGACTGAAACAAACAGGTGAGGAAGAGAGTGGATAAATAAAAATTGAAAGACTGTATTGACTTGTCATTATAGAGACACAATACAGGTACAACTGTACATCCATTTATCTGCATGGCGTCTCCACCAGCTATTTGATGTTTCCATATGAGAAGGGAGCAATCAAAGGTTAAAAAAAATAAAATAAAATAAAAAAAGCACACACTCACATATTAACGCATATTTAAAAAAAATATAAATTGCATTACTTAGCAAATTAATGTTTTGTTTAAATATTAAAATTTTATGGTAAAATAAATTTAATAATATTTTAATTATAAAAAATTTTATGTTTTGATTTAGTTGTATTTAAATCATATTGAAAATTAAGAAGCTGCAAATTTAAATTTCAATAAGAGTGAATTAATTAAAAAATATATAAAATAATTAATATTTTAATAATTTTTATTTTTTTAATAATATTTGAAACAAATATATTCCTCAAAAAATTATTAATTAATTTTAATTTCAAAACTAAATATGTTCTAAACACACAAAACACAAAGAGACTTTTCAAAGAGTAGAAATATAAAATAAATTTAAAAGTTGAATAGACCTTCAAAATTTTAATTTTGATTTTACTAATAGACCAAAGTGTTAGCAACTTTTCTTTCATCAGTTACCACTCACCAGCCTGTTTCCTTCATTCCTTGTGTCTATGTACAAAGTAGAAAAAAAAAATTTCTGGGAAAAGAAAAATTAATGGACCACAAGACAGGGATGGTGAAATTAACATGGGGATGATGAGTATTAAATGTGGAGACTTAACTTTTTTTCCTTTTTCTTTTCTTAATTTCCTGCCCTTGGGCTTGATCACACTTCCCCTCCCAAAAAGGCTTGAAAATGAAGCATAGAGTATGTGTGTATATATATATAGCTCAGTTGGTGATGGTGGGGTTTTTGGAAAGTTAGGGAGAAAGGGTTATGGTGGCTTTAATGCAAAAGATGGTGTGTTAGGTTTAGGTATCATGTGCTTTGTTGGTGAAAATAAAAAAAGGGAAAAGAAAAAGGCATACATACTAGGTTAATTTCAAAGAAACAAAAAAGAAAAAATAAATTAGATTCATCCACTTGCCAAAAAAAATAGACTTTTTTTTAAAAAAAAAAAATTATTTAGAATACAAAAAGCTCATTGAATTTGTATTATTCTTTCTTTTATAATTGGAGTCAGCTCTCATTATTTTGTTCCTTTCATTCACATTTTTTTTATTATTCTTTTTAAATTTGTTTACTTATCAAAAAGCAAATATCACTGTATGAAAAGATTTGCAAGAAACTATTTCATTAAACAGTAGTCTTTTCTTTATATATATATATATATATATATATATATATATATGAACTATGCTAACTGCTTCATTAAATAATAAAAATATAGCTGAATCAGTCATACAACATTTATAGGAGAGTTTATCCATACTATTTTATGAGAATTTAAATTGAGAGCTAACTTGGCTAATAAATAATAACAATAATTTTAGTTGAATATAATTTACCATATAAGATTAAAAATTATTAATATTAATTAGATATTATTATGTAATAAATATCTATAAGATTAATAAAGTAATTAATTACTTAAATCATATAATATATTTTATAATTAATACACTAATATATTAAATTATTACTAATTAATTGATTCATCCAAAAATTTCTCAAACTAAATAGTCACTACACTATTTTTTCTACTAACATGATTAAAATAATTATGAATATAATTTCCAATAAAACCAATGAATTCAAGGAGTCATGATGTGGGGCCATACCTTTTTTGCAGATAATTAACTATTAAACAAAAATCTTTAACTGTTTGTTTAGTGTTGAGATTAAAATGCTTTTAGCAAACAGTCTTCCAACTTTTGAAAACTTAGCAAACCATGTTTTATTAAAATTAATTAAAAAAATTAAAACTAAATAATAATTCAAAACGCAATTTAATTTAAAAAATAAGTAAAAATTCAATCTCAAATGAATATTAAATAATGTGAGAAATATTTTTTTTTTTTGGCTGTAATCAAGGATGTAAATTTGTGTTCTTGCCATATCAAACTAATTCTATTAATGTTCGAGATTTAGTTGATGACTTTTTTTTTTTTTTTCCATTTTCCAATTTATGTATGATTTGTATGTTAATTAAAACTAATAAATTGTAGCACTTTATTCTTCATTACAAACATGATTAAACAACTTAAATTCATTTAACTTCGTATAGAATCAACATTTACTAATAATTAAATTTGACTTGTTTTGGAGAATAAAGTATTTTCCAGTCACTCTTATGTTTATCGAGACTGAGAGTTTATTTGGTATTAAAATTAAAATTGAAAAATAATTTTAGAGTGCACACCAAAATATAATATAAAGATAGATATTTTTTTAAGTAATAAACTTATGATCGATTCCTCATTTTTTTAATATTAAATAAAAAAATAATAATAATAATTTTTTTATAATTAATACAAGTGAAATTCCTTTTAAAAACAAATTTTAATCTCCTCTAATCAAAATTTTTAATGAAATGTTTTTTTCGAAACGGTTGAAACAACAATATTAAACAGATCCTAAATCTTTTTTAGGATGTGAGATAGTGTAAGAATGAGTTAAGAGGGTTGAAACCCCACCATTCCTAATTTAGCTTGTTTTCTCCTTACTTTCACAGAATTTCCAGTATATAAGACAACTTGAGAAACCCTCCAGACCATGGTATAAGTGGGTTAATTTCTACGTTGCTTTCTCTTGTCCTATGACCTTGATAGAGGCAAACCATTTCATCACCAAATACTGATGTAATTGCATTTTATTTTTCTTTTTTAGTTTCGCCGTAAGATGATATCACAGATAAATAAATATTCGCTGTGATCTAATTTTAGAATTTTAATTCTAATCATTAAGATAAAAATTAAATTAAATTATTAATTAAATTGTTAATTTATAACAAGTCTTGCGAATGTGTTTTTTCATTAGATCCACGCTAAAAAAAAAATTCTTTCAAAGATTTTGGGCTATTTGGTCTTGATACGAGGGAGGAAAATATATCGATGGGTCTTTATCATAAGTATATTGAAACACTGTGGTTTAATTTTAAAATTTTAATTCTAATCAATAAGATAAAAATCAAATTTAATTATTAACTAAATTGTTAATTTACAACAAGTTTTGTGAATGTGTTTTCTCATTAGATCCATGTTAAAAAAAATCTTTCAAAGATTTTGAGCTATTTAGTCTTGATATGAAGGAGAAAAATATATCAATGGATCTTTATCATACGTTGAAACATTGTCCTTGAAATGGACATAACACGAGCAAATCAACAGGTTAAATCAACAGGCTAACTTCTATCAAACGTGGCTGGCTGCTACCCTATTCAATGCAATTGGTGCAGGGACTACTAAATTTGGATGCTGCCATTGTGTTTGACTTGAATAATACATGACAAAGGCGTCTAAAATAATGTTCAATGCCAGCAAAATTTGAGAGTACTTATCAAAATTTTGTATTCCCTGCCAATGGGTGATGAAGTACCATTGAATTTAAATACTAATAAATGAAAATTTCTATCGTCCAAGCAAGAAGACAGTATTCACATGATCGAGTTCGTGCACCTGTTGATGAGAGATTTTTTCTCATTCATTCAACGTGCTGAAACTCTTTTATGATAATGCAACAGAAAAGTACGAGCCACTCTGGATTCAACTAGAGAAAGCTGGCTCGAGCTTGTTTTGAGCTCATTAGTTATAGCTGTTGAGCCAAGCTTACATTTACTTTCAAGCTTGTTTAATAAATGAACACAAATTTCACTAAGCAAAGTTCAGCTTGGTTCAACTTGTAAGTTCGCCATTTATTGGTTTTTAACTATTCAGAGCAACTCAATTCGTTTAATAAATGAGCAAAGCCTGAACCTATGTTAAAATTTAGAACTGGCCTAATAAATGAATCAAGTCTAACTTGGCTCAACTTGGCTTTGTGGCCCTAATCAAGTTGTATTTTGTCATAGATAGAAACACGGGGAAAAAGAAAAACTAATTGTGCTCAAAGATATAATAATATCAAGATCTCCATAATAAGAATGGCACAAGAAGTTTCAAATCTTCAGAAAATATGCCAGTTCTACCTAGAAAGCAATATTCAGCTCTATTCTTGGCAAGGCAAGATGGGCATCACAGACTTCATAAATCAAACCAAGGAGAAGAAATTATCACAAACCTCTCTAACACCTCCGTCACAACATTAACTTTTATTTAACCAAACAACAAATATTCGTGCAGTTCAAATCGTAATGTTCTCTATCAAGCATTATTCAACCAATAATTTTTATACGTGCAGTTGTAATTGTAATAAGCTAAGCAGCTAGGGTCCCAAAAATTCAAGTACATGTTGAGATATCTGTATATCAATTAAGAATAATGTACAGAAATATATTTATTATTTGAACAAAGGGAAAAAAAAAGGTAATTATGAACAATTATGCTTTGAACTTGGAAAACTGCAATCTAATCCAACTTAATATTACTTAACAGACAACTGAAAGGCAAATACAAGAAGAAAAAGACGAAAATGAATAAGACACTCTCTCACTCTCCTCTGAAGCCGTGCCTGAACTTTTACAATGGGATGCACTCCAAATCTGTTTACTTATAACTGCAAATGCTAGTTAGAAACTACAATATTAACTACTGACTTTGTTTGTTGTTGGCATACCAGGTCATGTTAGACCAAATCAGGCTTCTTTGAATTTGATAATGTTACTTTGTTAGCCGATCTGACCAACCAGTATCTTGCATCATAGCCACAAATTCACTGTAATCAATGCGCCCATCCTGATATAATACAAATAAATATGTTAAAGTTATTTTTATACCTAAGACTAAATAGAAGAGAAATTGCAATTGCTAGTGAGAATCCGTTTACATTATCTTGATCAACTTCACGTATTAAATCTTCCAGGTGAATATCACTCAAGCCAAATTGATCACAGGCCTGTTGGAGCTCATCTTGAGTGATGTACCCACTCCCATCCTTATCAAAATACGAGAAGGCTGCAAATAGATGATCCTCCTTGTCAATCTTGTTTAGATGAAGCATTGCTGCTATAAATTCACCATAGTCTATGGCACCGCTGTTGTCAATATCTGCCTGAAATTTTTAAAAAAGAAAGCTTAATGAGAGTCACAATCAGAAGTATGAGAGGAAATATCAATTTGTTCAAAGAGTTCTAATTATTTTAATTATTTATACTCGTAAGATTTCAACTTCAAAAACAGAGAACGTTTCTTAGCTTCTAAGACAGTGAATGGTTTGCAACACAATGTTTCAAGTTAAAAAAAAAAAAATCAATAGAAAGAAAGGAACCGTCAAGATGATATTATATAATCCTACATAAAGATTGGAATCTCAATCTAAGGCAAGCACTTACTGCTTGCATCAACCCAACAATTTCAGAATCCTTGAGGCTAGCTCCCACTCTTTCCAAACCAGTCTTCAATTCCTCCAGTGTAATCTGTCCACTCCCATCTGCATCCATCATCTTGAACATTTCTCTAAGGCCTGCAATTTCCTCTTCAGACAAGTTTTCGGCAATGACCTGTGTAGAAGCAAATTTGACAGGTCATACCCCAAGAATCAACGTGAATGTATAGAATCAGTCATCAAAGCAGATATTTAGAAAGGAACCTCTTTAAACAACAAAAATTGACGATAATTTTACTTCCCTGTTGTTTTGAATATATTCTTAAAAACCTCCAAGCAGTTCAAACATGATGACTCGATAGAGGAAAAAGAAGAGAATTATTCTGATGAAATATTTGATTGCAAAATTAAATTTTGAGGGCAATCATTTAATGAAATTATACAACAGTAGTGTTTGCACTGTGACAGTGTACTCAAAATGGAAGAGCAACCTTGACAACACTTCAAAGTTCAAACGATTACTTCTCCACAATTTCCATGTGCACCATTTTAATGGAAGAGAAGTACTCACTCTAATAGCAATTCGTTTGAGCTTGGCCATGGCTGAGAATTGCTTTAAGCGACTTAGAACAGCAGGATCAAGAGGTTTATCAGGGGCAACTCCATCCACCTGAACCCAAGGGTGGCCTGCAAAAAACAAAAATAATGGGTGATAAATTGCTATACCTTTTAAACCATTAATATGATTTAAAAAGGTTGTGACATAATGAAGGAATTAAACAGTATTTTCCCTAAGGTTGAGTTCCTTAACTCAGAGATCAACACATCATAGAGTTCTCTCGAATGAGCTCTCATTCTTTAAGCATCCAAAATAGGTCGCAAAGGAAGGAAAACCATAAACACAATCTTTCAATCAATCCTTTCTTTGATGTTCAATTAAAAGACCCATAACTAGAATCAAACTTGGGAACATAACACATTAATCTAATGCTTTATCTGGTGATAACATATAGAAAAGATTATATCGCAGCAGCATGCATACTTACATAGAACTTCATGAGCTGTCGGCCGCCTTTTAGGGTCTCTTACAAGCATTTTTCTGACCAGATCTTTTGCACTTTCAGATATATTAGGCCAAGGTTCTGATATGAAATCTAGTTCACCTTTTAAAACCTGTTCAAAAATTCCTTGTTCCGTTTCTAATCCCAAACATAGCACAACATACCAAAAAATTAGATGCAGCTGAAACTTGCCCAGAATCATTAGGAACAAATACAAAAGGCAAAAAAAGCTAAAAATCATTCATCTCACCATCCCAGAATGGGGGAACACCACTTAACAGTATATAAATGATGACCCCAGCACTCCACACATCACATTCTGGACCATAATGTTTCCGCAATACTTCTGGGGCTACATAATAAGGGCTCCCAACTACATCAGTGAATGTTTCACCTGATTGAACAGATAAATACTTCTTCGTCAGATATATATACAATGGATTCACAAGTAAGGATGAAAAAAATGTAATGCTCACTAAGCTTGACATAAACACAGGCATTGAAATGCTTTTGTATGTCTTACATTTCCAGCATAATCAATGAGAGAAACTTCATTCTTATACATAGATATAAAAAAACTATAAGGAACCAGTGCATTTTCACAACCACAAATCATACTTCAGTAATTAAATAGTATTTCGTAAATCAAAATCAGGAGTTCATATGGTGAAAATTTTAAAGTCTAATCAGCCCTTACCAGAACTCGCCAATTTGTTATCTGATAGACCTCTATATAAGTCTCTGATCTCTCACTCAACATTGGTATGAACTCTTTTCATATGGATTCCTTTTTTATTACCACACATAAATTTTGGAGTTTTCCAATTTTATTGCATTTCCCTTAAGAGTTACATCATTTATTTTTTTTAAAAAAAAAAGAAAGAAAAAGGAGAAGAACATGCTCAGG
This sequence comes from Aleurites moluccanus, assembly GCA_948193065.1. Taxonomy (NCBI): domain Eukaryota; kingdom Viridiplantae; phylum Streptophyta; class Magnoliopsida; order Malpighiales; family Euphorbiaceae; genus Aleurites; species Aleurites moluccanus. The sequence goes on from CANXYC012851809.1 coordinate 18,436, forward strand.
GTTCTAGCTAAAGAGAAATGTTCACCAAAGGCACTGGTCTAACTTTAAAGAATTAATATTCTTTATTGCCTTTAAAGAATATTCTTAGGAAAGAAATCAAGAATTGATCTAACTTCGAGAAAAAACAACAACAATGAATCGGTGCATGCAAAAAAAGAAAAACATAAATAATCAAATGATGCTTGGATGAATAAATAAATAAAAAAACTAGAAAGAAAAGGACAAAAGAATTGATGCCATGTTACCTTAGAAAATAAGAAGGAAAAAGTAAAAAATTATTATTTGAAAAAAAAAAAAAGAACAATCATTACTGTTGATGCTGGGGCAACAAACCCAGTCAAAGGACCAAAGCAAGATTGTTTAAAATAATTGAAAATAAAGAAAAAATGCCATTTATACAAAGGTTGGGATTCGAAATGCAGCTCAAAGGGCCAATTCAAATGAAAATGAAGGAACCTTGAGTTTTCCAAATAGAAACAAAGCAATTGTGATCAAAGGAAACAATGGAAAACAACTTAAAGTAGTTTAATAAGGGTATGAGTAATTTTTGAGAACATGGCAAATTCGTTTCCAATTTTCTATTTGGCAAAATATCATACTTGAATACATTATTCCATTTCTTAATTTTCTAGGAAACAAGTCTAACTTTCTATAAGTGAACATGCCCTATGTTTCCTTCGGTAGGGCTCTATGACTCCAATATCAACATTTTTACTATAGAATCAAGTTACCTAATTATTAAATAAGGAAATCTCGAATTCTCCACTATTATACAAATCAATTCGATAGAAATATAGGTAAAATTGTAGGCTTGGTCAATAGGTTTGTGGGTTGTTAAATATTTGCAAATATTATATAGGAGTATTTACATTATATGTTCCCCTATAAGTCTATAACAATAGAGCCAAAACCCTAGTGTGGACCAATACAATTATCATCAGACCTTCACAATCTCTCTTTTGACATACCTATTAGCTATCTACTGCCCTGTCCACCAACAAGCACTATTTACACCTCCTTTCAAGAAATTATTTCACATAGTCACTTAGCTTTCTGCCCTAAATCTATTATGAAGTCAAATGCAGTAACAACATCCACCCCAACCCCAAAAGAGGAGGGGAGGGGGACAGGAACTTCTCTGTTCCACATCTAGAAACCAAAGCAAATAGCACATGCTAACCTCCAGAACTTACAAAGGTTCACTTACCATGGAATAAAATATCTAGACCAAAACAAAATTAACTCAAGGAATAGATACTGATTGAAATCAACATATAAGATTATGCGCAGTATGTACTCCAAGTAACTTATGAGATTATGAGAAACAAATACTCAGGTAACAATATTAGACACTTAAGTAACGGTTTCTAATTCTATTCATTAGAAATTTGATACTTTAGAACTTATTAGAACCAAAAAATGACAACTTAGAAGCGTACCTGGCCTGAAGAACACGGAGAGCCCAAAGTCTATTGTTTTAAGTGCTGCCTCCTCTAGCTGACTAACAAATAGAAAATTCTCGGGCTTTAAGTCCCTGTGCATAACACCTAAAGAATGGCATGCTTGCACAACACCAACTATCAATCTTGCAAGCTCAGCAGCTTTTCTTTCTGTATAATGCCCTCTTTGAACAATTCTATCGAACAGTTCCCCGCCCGCACAAAGTTCCATAACAACATGAACTGCAACAGCATCTTCATAAGCATCCAAAATTTTTATCACGTTAGGATGACCTTCCAAATGGTGCATTATCTGAATTTCTCTCCTAACATCCTCCACATCCTCTGGTGTAGTCAACTTCCTCTTTGCAATAGATTTACAAGCAAACTCTTTCCCAGTTGCTTTCTCAATACAAAGAAAAGTTGTCCCAAATTGCCCTTGTCCAAGCTTCCTTCCCAAACTATAAATTTCCTTCAAATTCCCAGATTTTCTCCCTAAAACAGAGTCAGCTTGAAGCCCTGCACTTGAAACTCTCTTAAAATGACTGGGTTTCTTGTGTTTTGGACTCTCCCCGGGTTTATTATTGATTGCCACGTCTCTCATCTCTGGCTTAATAGACTTTTCATGGTCTATCACTTTAGGTGGTGTTTCAGTAGGGATCTTAACAGGTTCAGGTGGGATATTTTGAATTGCAGGGTGATTTGATCCATTCTTAGAACTTTCAGAATTTTTTGATTCCCCACCTTTGCTGCTATCTTCTTCTTTAGGAGGAGGCAGTCTATCCTCAGATGGCCTGGTTCGCCAGACAGCAGCAGAAATTGATTGTAAAAATCCATTATTGCTAAGATTTGGTCCTACACATGTATTCCCCATAAAAAAATAAAAAATAAAAAATAAAAAACCCAATTGTCAACTCCTTATCGACTCGATCCCATTAATAGAAACAAAAATTTGGCAATTTGTTTCCAAACAATCAAAAACTTGTTTGGAAACCTAATTGCAAAAATCCCCCTTTTTCCCCTAATTCCCTAATCGATCAAATTACTCAAAGAAAAAAATCAGAGATTTGCTTCCCAAAATTATATATAATATGTGATGAATAAAAAATCAGAGATTTCGAAACAAATAACTATAAACATCAAAAGAATTTGAATCAATATAAATCAAAGAATAATTTAAGAAATTAAAAGTATATCGTGAAATAAATTGAATAATCATGAATTTAGATAGAGAAAAATATATAAAAAATAAAAAAGAAATTGAGAAAAATTTGAAAATTATCGTAAGTTGAAGAAAAGAAAATCTCGTTAAAAAATGGAGTCATCGCCATTTTTAATTTCTGTATAGTCGATCAAAGAACAAAAGATAGGCTAAGAGAAAATTATTTATTCAAAAAAATTATTAATTATGTATTAGTAATTAATTAATTAATTTAAGTATTATGCATTAGTAATTACTCCTATTTATTAATATTATTTTTATATTTATTTTTTTAATAAAAAATATTATTAATTTTTTTTCTAAATAAATTATTATAGAAGTTAAATTAATAAAAAAATATTAATATTTATATATTATTTTATATATTATAATTATATTAATATCTCATTATAATTAGTCCTAAATTTGTGATTCACATGAAAAATAGACATTATTATTATTAAAAATTAATTTTTTGCTAATTTTTATATTGTAAAAAATGAAGACTTATAAATATAAAATTATTATTACTCAATTTAAATAAACATTTGTTTATTTAGTTGATTGATGAACTAATCAAAACTAGAATCCATCAATCTCTGAATGCTTCTACTTGTGGAACCAAACTTGACATTTTATAAAAAATAAAAAATAAATAAAAAAGCAGCATTATCATAAAATAGTAAAGAAGAAATTTGATTGGACCTTTTCCTAACATGCTTGCTTATAAATTACAATCTATTATGTATATAAAAATGATTTAGAAAAATATTTGAACATGCTAAAAATAGTATAATTTAAATTAATATTTATAAGAAAATTTTAATTATATTTGATGGAAAAAAATTATGATTTAAATAAATATTTATAATAAAATCTAATTTTTTACTTAACATTTTTATCATTTGAATTTGAATTTTATTGTTTATTTTTATATTTTTTTATCATTTGAACTTTACTATTTATTTTTTAATTTTATAATAAATAAATTATAGTTATATATAAATTTTATATATATAAATTAATATATATTTTAAATTAAAATTTATATATATAATACTTCTTGTGTAATGGTTGATGATGATGATATTGTAAAAGAAAGTAGTTTGAACGAGTAAATAAAAAGAATTAGTTGATCCTACTGACTCAAATTAATGTCATAGCTTTTGTTTTGTGCTTCCATTACCACTCTTATTTTTGCAATCAAAGTATTTGATAAAATGCCTCACAAATGATGAAGAGGAGATTTTATGAATTTAAGTTAAGAAAACAATGAAAGAAATTTTTCTGATAAGATTGTTTTTTTGGATTTTTGGTTACTTAAGTAGTTTAATGTGAAGGAGCAATGTTTTTAAAACCGAATTAATTAAAGAATCGATAAAAATAAGAAATTATAGATTCAATTGAAATTAAATTGATTAAATCGAAAAAAAATCAATATATATATATATATATATATATATATATATATATATATATATATATATATATATATATATATAATTTGATATTTATTATAATTTTTGATTAAAAAAAATAAAAAAATAAAAAAAAATTATGACCCGCTAAAATTAGAAAAATCAGTTTGGTTCAACTGATTCATTAGTTTTTAAAGGATGATTTTTTAGAGATGATCGGACCAATTCTTAATTCGATTCTTGATTTTTTTAATTCAACCAATTAATCCGATCTGATTTTAACAACAATATTTAAAAGTGCTGAAATGACATAATATAATAGTTTTTGCTAATAATTTTGATGGAAGTTAGTTTAAAAGATTTTTAAGTGGTCGTTATAAAAAATTTAATGATTTTTATATAACATTTTAAAATTAAAGGATTATAATATGTGTTAGTTAAAAATATGAAAACCATAAAAATATTTATTTTTTTTATTTGATCAAAATTTAATTTTTGAGGATAATACTCAAAAATTAATTCATGAATATATAAATCAAGTATAAAGGTGTAAATTATTAATGCATAAATGAATTTAATAAGATATATATTTTTAGACTTATCTTAAAAAGAGATTTAATATTAATTGGCTTATTATAAGTTGTGTTGTTTAAATAAAAAATCCATATATATATATATATATATATTGAAAATTTTAGAGATCGAATTAATCGAGTTTATTAGTATATGAATAAAAATTAAAATATTAAGTGTTGAAAATTTTAAAATTAAATTTTACATATTGAATAAAATAAGTAATGCAATTTTTAAATTGCAAAGTTGTTTGAAAGCATAATAATTTATCATTTTAAGTTTTAATTTAATTCAAAATTTAAATTATATTTCTAGATAAATACTTTTAAATAACCAAAAATTATAAAATTTTGAAAATTTTAATTTTAAATATTTAATTATATTATTAAATATCAATTACCCACAACTAAGGATTGTTTTAAGTCCTATTTGAGTGGAAAATGGTCTAAAAAATTGTTAAATGACACAAAAGAATTATTTTAGTTCATCAGTAAGTGTAACAACAAATTAAGAATTCTTTTATAAATAAAAAAAAAATGTTTCACTTGATTCTCTTGACATTTTATACCTTGAAATGGATATTTAGATAATGAAATATCACTCAACAATAATGGAAATAAAATCTAGGAATATGTATATTTTTTCGGATGTGAGTGTTAGTTATTTACTCAATAATAATAACATTAAAATTTCTATAAATTACTATCGTTGGAATTCAAAAATTTTATTAATTAAAAAATTAATTAATTAAATACTAATTTAATTTATTAATTCAAATAGAAATAATATAAAATTATTATATAATAAAAATTATTAATTTATCGAATATTATTTTATAGAGATTTTACTGAACTTATAAATACTAAGTATGAAACGAAAAATTTATTATTTATTTTAGAGATGTTAATTAAATTTTAATATTAATTTCATACTATATATATATATATAAATTTTATTTGATTTAATTTTTGTACATAAAAAATGTGAATTATTTCTGTTTAAGACATTTTGTTTACATTAATTTTAGAAAGGAATTAAGAAATAAATAAATGTTCATCAATCTTAAAAACAATTCTAATTCTATTAGACTTTACCGTCTGACTTTAACAATGTTAAATCAAAATCTATTTATGTAAACATACTAATTATTAGATGAATAATATTTGATTTTAATGATATTAATGAATTAAATACTTAAATATTTTAAAAAATTGAAAAATTAAATATATGAAAAAATACCATAAATTTCTTTTAAGGAAATGGTAATTACATAGATTTTTTACTTTCTGAATGAAAATAATTATAATATTACTATATATTTATTTTTATGATCCTTTTTGAGAGTCGAAATAAAAATTATCGTTATTTGAGAGTTTAATTAATTTAGATAAAAAAATTAAAAAATTATTATTTTAAATATATATTTTTTTCCTTACAAAATGGAGAGAATAAAAGATTTTTCTTATTTATTTTCTCTTATTTATTACTAGACATAACTTTTTAATAATACTATTTTATCATTAATTATAAAAAAATATTATATTTATTACTCATTTATTTTTTTTTCCTATTTTATGGATTAAAAGTTATCTTTCTTTTCTCATAAAAAAACTCCAAAAGAAAAACCTATGAGAACGATTTTAATATTATTTGTTAAAATATAAAATCTATGTATATTAAGTATATTATATATAAGATGTTAAATAAATTTATATATAATTAATTTTCTAATCTCAATAGCTTAATACTCTCAATATTATATAAATTTAAATATTTATAAGATGATATTAGAGCGAAAAATAAATCTATCCCTATTTTTTCATAGTGATTTTAATTTTATCAGTAATGAATTTTTTATTTCACCACATAATAATTTTTTTTTAATTTTAATTTTTAATTATATTTATTATTTTAATTGTATCAATTCAATTTCCATCATATAAATTTAGATATGTCAATTGAGTTTAATAAAAAAATTATTTTGAGTTAGTTGTCATTTAAATGAAATATTAAAATATAAATTAAATATTAAATATTAAATAAATTTTTATATAATTAAATTTATTATTTTTAATAAATAATTTTTTAAAAATAATATTCTTAAAATTATATAACCTTCAAATATTTATTAAAACCTAATGATATCACTAGTTATTGGATGACATTTGACTTGGGAGGATTCCCTAAATAAAAAGAAAGAATAGTAGAAAGCAAGCCTTTGACTTGACCCGCTAATAACAACTGAAAAAGTGCATGTACAGATTTTTGTATCATATATATATATATTATATATAAAAACCAAAAGTGCCGGCAAACTTGAGTCATAACGCAACAAACATTCAAGAACAAATTTAAAACCCATAGACCAATTCAATAACTAAACATATCATAAAAAATATTTGGCCATTTCAAACCAAACTCAACTCTCTCTATCTCCAACTCATATTATATATACACAATCTCTAATTAGTCCTAACCCAAAACCCACAATTATAATTATTTTTTCTTACCTATATCAAAAGCTAGAAATCAAGAAAATTATCAACGATGAGTTCTTTCTCTGTTAGAAGGCAATTGCAGGGTCCAAAGCCTACACCACTTACTGTGAGCAAATATTCTTCAAAGATCAAGAAGAAGCCGTTGTCAAAAATGGAGTCTCCTGTTATAATTTATTTGAAATCACCTGATATTCTTCATGTTCAACCAGAAGAATTTATGAATATCGTGCAACGTCTTACTGGAAAACAACCATACAACAATATTTCTGATTCCTCCTCTTTAACCTCATCTTCTTCTGTGACTCTGACTTCTTGTGTAAAGGTTGATGATGAAGATGATATCGTAAAAGAAAGAGGTTTGAACATGAGTAAAGAAAAAGAATTAGTTGATGCTACTGACTTAACTCAATGTCATAGTTTTTGTGTAAACATCCACACTGACTAAAGTGAATTTCAGTACTGTGTTTGTTAATTTTTGTGCTTTCCTGAACCTACTCGGCTTTTTTCTTCTTTATTTATTTTTTTATTTTTCTCGGCTAATGGTATCCAGCAGCTTGCTGACACAGCGAATAAAGCGTTGCAAGAAAATAACTCAAATGAAGAATAGTTAGAAAACTGAAATTATTGATGATCTTTTCCAACAAAAATCACTCAAATGGAAAATAGTGAGAAAATTGATATTATTGATATCTGCCTCAATTAAACAAATTGAATGTTTAAACGGTATTAACGTCCCCCAAAAATTAACGCTTTCGTTTGGATTTTTCTCATTAATTTTAAGTGAAATAAAAATTAGTTATCGGTAAAAAATTAGATTTCAATGGGTCAAATTATAAATTTTCTTATAATGACATTCAACATTAGGGCTGTGCACAGTTTAAATAAAATTCGGATATGAAAATCTCTAAATCGAACCAAAATTTTGGAAATTTTACTTTTAAATTTTTGGCCTTGAACTGAATGAAAAAATATTTATACCGAATTATTTTAAAAATTTAATATAGATACAGTTCGAATATTCAGGGTTTCAGTTTCAATTCAGATATATTTCAGTTCGGTTAGAGATTTTAAGGATTCGGTTTGGATATTCGGAGATTTAAATATAATTTTATAATATTTATAAAACATATTAAAATTTATAATTATATAAATAATAATATATATATCGTATATTATAAATTTATAATTATATAAATTTAAATATATATATATATTATAAATTTATAATTATATAAATTAATTAATCAGTCCGAGGATTTAGAAATTTAATATCAATTCGAATATAGTTCGGTTCGATTCTTAATATGGATATTAAAAAATTTTTGACCTCGTCTCGTTATATTAATTCAATTTCGATTCGATTATTTTTCAAGTTTTAAAAATTTTGTTCTCTGATATTTTTTTGGATTTAAAAATTCGAGTGGATTTAAAATATCGCGTGCCATAATCCGTCCGATCCAGCATCCTCCATATGACTTGCATAACTTAAATTAATTTCTAATATACACGCACACACACAGCGTCTAACTCACGTATTACTTTATTTTTATTTTTTTAAAGAGGTCAAATGGGTACACATCAATTACTTTAATCATAGTCTAATAATTTTAATTTTAATTGATAGCATTATTTGGAGGAAATTATTATATAACTAATGATATTTAAAAAAATAAATTATTTTGTAAAAATTATTGTTATTATTATTATGATTTTTTAATGCATTGAACTAAAAGAAAATTTTAAATTTTGTAATTAATGATAATTTACTCAAATTAGGATTATAATTAAGAAATGAATATACTTTTGTAATGGAGCAAATCAAGGAAAGATGAATAACATAATGAATTTTAAAACCATTTTAAATGATTTTTTTAATCATTGTATTTATTAATTTTTACTGATAATTAGTTACTTTATTGCACATCAAAACATATTAAAAAAATATTTTATACGTCTTGAATAATAAATTTAGATTTAATTATTCTTTCATGCTAAAAAATTAATTAATTTAGATTTTATTTTAAAAAAATAAAAATAAAAATAAAAAGCTATTTTAAAAACATTTGGTACTTCCACTCATTTGTATGGGTCTAGGTTCTAACTTTAGGTACCCTTGAAAAACTTACGTAAAAAAAAAAATTTAATTCAATTTTTATTGCATTAAATTATTGTATAATAATTATTTTAAATATTGTGTAAATAGATAATTGATACAATTAAATTATTTTAAAAAAAATAATAATATAGATGATTAGTATATATATCTAAATTATTAAAATATTCATATTGAATTTGAATTAAATTTAATTAAATTGATTTTTTGTGAAATTGTAAGATTTTTATATGTTTTGATTTTCTTTTATATTAACTCTTTGTTTGAAAACTCAAAATTTTACAATAATTTTATTTAAATTAATTTCATTATCAATTTTCATTTTTTAAATAATGAAATATTTTATAGAATTTAATTTTTTAGTGTAAGAATAAAATGATTTCAAATTAAATAAAAATTATGTCATTTTATAAGAATTCAACACTTTATTAATAATCACATCATACAAATCTAATATAATTTTATCTAATATTCATACATTTATGATAGCAATTCTATTTATCTTTTTGTTTTTTGAATTTTTTTATTTTTTTGTAAAATTTTATATATATTATAAAAATGGTAATTAATATAATATTTAATTGATTGATTGAAAGTCAGTGTTTGTTAAAATTAAAAATGAAAGAAAAATACAAGTGATTAAAATTTTAAATTATAAAATTATTTTAAAAAACTAATTAGTTATTATATTTAGTCCAAATATTAAATTAAAAATTTTGACATATTATTTTAAGTTAGTGTTAGCTTAATTGAAGTTTTTTTAATGAAACGTTACCGCACAACTTATAATTTTAATTACTGAAATATTTAATTTAAAAATTTAATGACATTATCAAACAATAAAAGCTTTTTGTTTATTTTATTTTTTATTTACCATTTTGAATAGACTAAAAGATGGAGAAAAAAAAAAATGGAAAGAAAACACATTAATAAAACAAAAAAATAGCATATATACTTAAAAGCTTAAAAGGTAAATTAATCCAAAATGTTAATATAAGTGAAAAGAAAATTTGCTTATCTTATTATTAATCAGAATTCTTTTTTTTTTAGTCAATATTTACGAATTAATTATTATAAATGTGTACTCAATTAAGACTTTTAAAGGCATTTTTAAATTTTTTTAAATAAATTACATTTATAGAATTCATAAATTTTTAATAATTTTTACGGAATTTATAAATTAATAAATAATTTTTAAAAATTTTACTTATAAATTTTTTTATAAATATTAATAAACTTGTATAGATATTGATAGACTTGTATTGATTTCTAATTTATTTTATATAATGTAATAAATTTATATATCTCATATAATAAAAATAAATATTTAAAATAATAAATAAAAATAGAAATTTTTAATTAAATAATATTATTTAATTTAAATACTAAAATTAATTAAAATAATATTTTTTTAAAAAAATCTAAGTTCTACATATTAGTAACTATAGCTATAAAAAATCTGCCATTATTTTATGATCATGTCCAGTGCCTATTGAATTTTTGTTAAAATTTTAATTTGTATCTCATGTATTAAATGTTGTTAAAAGCTTGACAAACTACGGCAGACTTAAAGGGCAAAATATCTCACAGAGCCTTTGCAATGGTAGCATATAATAAAGAAACTAGAAAAAACGAATAAAATGTAAGATTGCTAATAAGCTAAAAGGTTACATTGAGACATATCGGGTGTTTGAATCTATTTAAAATATATATAAAATATTATTTTAAAATTTAAAAAATATTAAATAAATTTTTAAACATATCAATTTATTTTAAAACGACGTTTCTAAAATTAGATTTTCACCTAAACACTTTCATAATTGCATAATCTAATTATATATAAATGTATATTCTTTAAATAATATATTCAAAATCGATTTTCTCTTTTTTAATGATAAAAAAAAACGATTACATTGAATAAATATAAGAAAGTTGCATATCCAAAAAATAATTATAGAATAAGACAGCGATGTCACAAGTAAATAAACTATTAAATGGATATTAATTATGTCTTATAAGTTGTTAAATAATACAAATAGTAATATAACACAAAAAATGCTTTTTGGTGCATTAAAAATCACTGTTATGCTTTTATATTATGTTTCCTTACATTTCAGTTCTTACATTTCAGTTGAAGTGTTGCGTTTCACTTGAAGAGTATAACACATTTTGCCTTCGGTATATAAGGTTTAAGAGCATCAACATGCAATTTTTTATTTCTCAATGACCCAAGGACGGAGCTATTGAGGGGAAGTGAAAGTCGGCTGAAAACTGTGGTATAAAAAAAGTCTGCTGCAATATTGCTTTTAAAAGTTATGGTTTTTATAAATTTTTTAAAAATTATTATTGAATATTTTTTAAATTATTTAATTCTCCTAATTTAACATAAATCTCGAAACCAACACTTAAAAAATTAATAAGGTGTGATTCAAATAATAAGATACACTTATATTTCATAATAAGATTTCAGGATCAATCTGTGAAATATATACACATTGGGAGAGACAACCATAAATTTTGAAATATGATTAATCTTATTAATTTTAAAATAAAAATGGAGATATGTGTGTGTAGAACAAAAAAAAAAAAAGAATTAATTTTCAATAATAATTTATATATTACGACTAATATTTTAATCTCTTATAATTTTAAATATAAGTGAAATTTATTATTTATTTATATAAATTTATATAAAAAGTTGAATTGGATTTTAATTTTATTGACAAAACAAAAATATATTTTTTTTAATATGAATTTTTTCAAATAAAATCTATAAAATTAAATTTTATAAATTACTTTATTTCAAATATAAATTAATAAATATTAAAATTAAGTAGATATTATACAAAATTACATATGAGAAATCACTCAATTAATATAATAATATTAATAATAAAAAAATAAGGAGCACCTACTTAACGGCCGTCGGGTCCCTTTCTTAAAAAGTTGTGACCGTTAACGCCAAAAACTAACGTCGTGAATTACAGGAGGGAAATTAAAACTCCGAAGTCCTTCAAAACGAAACTTGAATTCAGTCATTTTACCGCAACTTCTCCAACTCTCTCCCTCCCCCTTTCCTCTCTCTGTCTCTGAATCGATTTGTCCTAAAATTATAATTAATCTAGGGCAAATCGAGAGAAAACCCTAGATTTGGCATTCTCTTCCTCAGATTTTTTTTTTGGCTGCATTTCTATTCTGCTTTTGGGGAAATTTTTCTTCAAGAAGGTAACAAATGATTTTCTAAATGCTTGATTATGAGTTAATTTGATGACTATGTATGTTATCAGTTAATCTTTTTTCCCAAATCTATGTTTTTATTGTTCATACTGTGTATTCATTGATTTAAATAACGATGAAAAATGAAGTAGATGCGTTTAGCGTATTTTGTGTACAAGTGATTAATTGGATGATAGTCCTTCAATTTTATCGGGGATGCTGTTTTATTTGAAGCGAAGCCGAATTTTGAGCATTAATGTGAAAAAAAAACAATTAGCTTTGCTGGACAAGTTTTATTGTAGGTGACGAGTTGATTGGCAAAGGGGAAAGAAAGGTTATTGCATTTGGGAGAACTTTATGGCAAAGGTTGCTACACCTGGTTCATTAACGTCCAATTCTCTTCAAATTGGTGGGACAGCTCTAAAGATTGGTCCAATGGTTAAACGAAAGACCCCATCAGAACTGAGGGTAAGTTTTGAACTCATTATATCTTCTATTCCATGTTTTGTGTTCTTTAATTTGATATGTAGTTGCTTTTTTGAGTCTCCGGACTTCTCTTTCATATCAAAGAAATGGAGTTGGATGGTTAACCTAGTCTTCAACTTGAGCTATTGGTCACTTTATGATGGTTAACTTGGGCAATTTTAGACGGTGATGCTTTTGTAAATTGTTTTTATTACTGTGAGTTACTTCTAGTGGGTATGCTGTTGATGGTGCACCTTAAATTGTTGCTCACTTCATCTTCATGCTCAAGACCTATAAGGAAGACTGTATCCTTGCTCCTTTTTTATTATGTGATATTATTTTCATTTGTTGTGTTGGATAAGAAAGGATGAAAGAAATAATAATAGTTGTGCTATGAAAGTAATTCTGGTTTGCTGTTTGTTCTTGCATCAATTTCTGATTCTATTCCTCTCTCACGCTCTCTATCTTTCTCATTTTTAATTTAAATTCCGTTGCATTTGTTTTGCATACACTTTATTTTGTATGCTAATTTAGAAGTGCTTGAGCACAATTGATAACTGGTTTTCACTTAAGAGTCACAAGATCTTGGAGATCTGTACAAAAGTTATTGCAGAAATAGACATACTAATGCAAAAGAAAAAGTTCACTATAGGTTTATGCTTTATCCATCAGTGATGGTACAATTACAGGAAAGCGTTTTTTCTTATTTCATTTTGATTATTGAATACAATGACAGATCCATATGTGATTGAAGATATGTCAAAAGAATTGAAGCACTGTATACTAACAAAATATTCACGGATTTCTTCAATGTATTTAGCTCGAAATATTTCTAAATCTTATCAATCCATGATAAATTGCAATCAAGAAAAACGTTTTGGTTTAATTGTGCCTGTTGGCATGCAGGGAGAGCAATTGAAGAGGACAAATGTTGTAGAAATTGTTGATGAATCTCCAGCTCCTTTGTGTGGTTCAATGAAGTGAGTTACCTCACTAGCCTTCCCCCTTCCTTTTTCATTCTTTTATTAGTTTATAGTGTTCTGACTCATTCTTTCTAATGTACCACACTAGTGAGAATGGACTTAAGAAACCAGAATTACCAAGGAATCCAAGATTCATTGACACCCGTATGGATGAAGTGTATCCTGTAAAAAAATCTAGACTTGGGGTGCTTTCAGTAAAGGAAAATGCAAAGGTTGTTACATTTTTCAATTCTGGTTTTCTGATTCTGATTTTTTGTATGTGAGTGCAGTTTGTCATAGATGAACTTACCATACTGATTTTTTTTGGTATACTTCTAACTGCAAACAGGAAAATAAATCAACTGAGCAAACTTACAGCCTGAAGAATATCTCCGTCCTTTCGAATTTGGCTGCCAAAAGAAAACTCTCATGGTACAAGTTCTATCACAATGTATCATATTTGAAATTAGTAGATATATTTTTCTCACTGGTCCTGTTATACTCTCTTTTGCAGTCCAGAGAATTCTGCTGCTTCTTCTATAGTTTCCAAAGAGGGGAAGGTGCAAGCTCGTCAAACAATAGAAAGGTGTAGCCAAAGTATATTTCGAAGTGTTGCTGAACTTTCATCAAATGGTGAAAGATTGTCTGGAATGGCTCTTGTCGATATGGTATATTTTCTTTGTAGTTGTACTTTCAAATTACTTCTGTTATGCATGTGTACTAAACAAGTAAAAATCTATTTCCGTAGGATAAAGCATTAAAAGGACTTGTTGCCCATGAACCTCCTATCTGTTCTGTTTTAGTTGCTGACTCTTCTGAAAAATTTGGCAATCATTCATCAATTCATGCAAGCAATTGCAGCCCTGAGTGCCTTGTGCCAGGCAAAAAGGCTCCTCTTGATTTTACTTTGAAAACAAAAATGCGGGTGGCATCCTCTTGCTCTTTGACTTGGTGAGTGTGTCATGATATCTGAAGCTGTTATTTTCCTTATTAGTTTGTTTTGATGTCTTCGCTTTGAGATAAAATTATCTCTAAACTTTATTTTCTTGGTTAGCTAATGTTTTGTCACATCAGTATTAAACACTCAGGTATTTTCCTCCAAAGTAATTTTCCCATTACATTGTTGAATTATTTGTAACTGGTACCTGCAAACCTAAATTAATTGCATATAACATGTAGGATAGTTAAGCTGATCTTTTGGCTTTGAGAATTGTTAAGACTGTCTTCTTTTTACTACAGAAAATCTTGAAGGAAAAGCTGGAAGAATAAATTAGTAAAAGGAAAATAAAGTAGTACACAGCTCAGCGGATTATTATTGTATCTTGTAACTTTTACATTTAGTTCCTTTTTTTTTTTTCTTTCCATTTTTCTCTATTTAGAGATTAATTTTAGTTAAACCATATCCATGCTAGTCAAGGTGCTCAGTCAATAAATTTTGTCAATGGTTTGTTGGTATTTACATGCGTGTGCCATGTTTTGCAATTTGAAGGATTCATAGGTCAACAATGTGCAGTGCATACAATGGCATGCCACAGTTGACATCCCAACTTGGTTGTTCTGAGGATGGTCATAGCTCAGGGCAAGCATCAACTTCCCAAATTCTTAGCTCTAAAGCATTGCATTCGTGGGTTTATCCTCAGTCTACACTACCACCTTCTCTCATATCAGTGTTGAGCTCACAATCAGCAGAGGGAGGTTCGTGAAATAAAAAAGGCTTGAATTTACTCATTCCCTGCTCCTTGATTCTTTTTTTTTTCTAAAAGTTTTTGCTTTTCACTCAGTGGAAATAGATTTTTTAAGAAAACGACAGCTGGGGTGGGAGGATTCATTTCGGAGTCTCTATTACATGCTTCGAAAGGACATTTGCAATATCTTTTATGGTAATTTCCTTTGCTTGTTCTATTTTTATTTTATGTACATTTTTATCCTGCACTAAGGTTTTACTCATGTGTGAAAAAATATGCACAAAATAAGCAGGGCTTAGTTGATCTATCTAACCATCCACATAATTGAGGCATATGCTTATTTTTAGAAATAGTAGATTCAGTGTCTTATTGTATCTTCCTGTCTTAGCCCTTCCTTCCTCTCCTTTCCATTTCTGCTAAGATACTTGGGTTTCAACACATTCATCTGTAATATATATACAAGCAGATAAGTAAAACATGTGATTTGTGCAAGAGCTTTCAACTGTAGGATCTTATACCTCTCCATCTCTTCAGCTAATCAATATATCTTTTCTTTTTTGAACCATATGCTAACATATGTTGTTTTCATGACTTTTGCAGTCTGTACTTCCCATTTTGTAGTAATGTTCATCAACAGTAGTGGCTCAGGAAGAACCAAACACTTATGCAATGCTTATATTTCGCGGTCAACAAGAGGCCTGAGGTCATTGTTGAGAGAGCATGTAAGATGTACCTATTCGTATATGCAATTTCTTCTTGTTTTCAATTTCTTCTTGTTCACTGTGTATTAATATTCATCAGAGATTTTTAATCTTTATTTTGAAGTTTCTCATTATGTCATGCTTACTACATGGGCAGCAACTGATTTATCCCTTGGTAGAGCTTATTTGTCATTTTTTTATTTCATGTGAAAGTGGATATTCTTTAATGTGTATGCTTCATAATGTATACACAAAAGATCTTGTTCAGTCAATGCTACTTTGCATATTGGAACTTTGTTAATGACACTAAAGTGGGTAACCTTTCAATTAACTCAAAATAAAAGAATAGTTGTTGCTTCATCAAAGCTCAAACTAGAGGTTGTTTGGCTTCCAAATGAAGTCTGTTACTTTTTGCAAACAGTCCTAAGCATTTGGTTCCTAGGGAGCCGATTGCTTGGGAAAAATGTTCTAATTCTTTGGGCACATTTTTTTTTTCTTTTAAATATGATTAGATAGGTACCACAATTTAAACTGGAGATTTTTAATTCTTGGGATTGGATTGATGTTAATTGTTTCTTTGAGTCATCTGGCTGCAAGTTGGTGTTCAGAATGTGTTAAAGCTAGCGTATTCTTATGTTCTCATACATTATCTTTACAAAACCAAAACTTGGTTTACATCCATTTTATAATGTATTTAGTACTTCTTAAAAGCACAGGCTTTAAAATTAATAATGTGTGACACTTTCTATTGGTTGACTCAGGATGTTTGTTTCTCTATGCCACTTTGCCATTCCAAAGTAGAGCAAGCAACCACTGAAGATCTAGTTGAGCTCTCAGAGATTGAGAAGCAAAACTTGGGCCAGGTTGGTTTTTACTTTTTGAATTTGGGCATCTTGTCATTTGGCTCACCTTTACCATGGATGCCTACTTTGATTGCAATTAGCCTTTGAAATTTATTTTGTGATTTGGATCTATATCCACAAATTATTTTTTCCCTGGAGTTCTTTAATTTATTAATGGTGCTAGTTAAAAATATGTTATTCCTGGATTTTTTTGACCATGTGGAATATGACAAATGCTGTGTTAAAGAAAATAGCAAGGGTGACTTATATTCATGTCATTTAGTTTTCATTTTATTCCTTCTACTTTCTAATTATTGGGGTTCTTCATTGAAAATAATGCAGACTCGACGTCCGACCTCCTTGTCTGATGTTGACAATAGCCCACAATCTCTGCTGGCTTTCTGTGGAAATAAAAATGTACATGCATTATATGATTTTTTGTTAAATTACAGGTAGATACAGAGACAAATTGAACTAAATGATTATTTTGTTTGTTTGATTTCAAAATCTAGTCAAACACTTTTCTGTATAATCTTATGGCCATATTTCACTTGCGGTTGTGTTCAGATCTTCCTTGACCTTTTTATCTGGCGTGGATGTTCCTGTGTTGTATTCACCTGTTCCATTTCAAAATTCCGCTCTTTCTGCTCCAGAGGTGGGTACTACAGATCCTTAAATTGACGTTCTCTATTCAGTAGGTCCACATCTTATGACTGATGAGCTAAAACATGTTTCAAGCCACTCTGTTGTGTCTAATTCTGCCTCTATTAATTGGTAGTTAAGCCAAAACTGTTATCTTTCAATCTGGTCCATGCTTGCATTCTTTATTATCATTTTTTTAATTGAGTTTGCTCACATTGGTGCCCTTTTATTGCTACATAGAAACCTGTCAGTTCTTTTTCGATATGATTTGACTTCTCTTGCTTTTCCTTGAGTTTGTTGTTGGCAAATCCTCTCTTGTGGAAATCTTAATTCACTTAAAAAATGTTAGTCGTCCTCACCTCTGGATGTAAAAATTGTCCTCATCTTAAAGAACTAATCTTGTTTCACAGATAAGTTGCGTGGAGATTAAAAGAGTTGATAATATTGCTGCTTCTCCTAAAGAATCTAAAATTAAAGATAGTGAATCAATGCAAGGTTCATCTTCTGGTTTCCGCTCTAGCATTGAAATTAAGGATGCATACATTCCATCATGGATTGTTTGCCGTGTATGTGCACTAATGGGATCAGAAGGGAAGAGCTTTGATGCAAGGTATGGTAAATTCTTTCATCAGCTTCTGTCATCTAGGTTTCTGATAAGTGTTCCGTCATAATTGAATGTTGTTCTTAGTAGTCCTTAAATGATAACGGGTTTTGTGATTTCCAGCTTTATAACAGAGCATACCTCAATTGGCTTGAATGTTGCTCTTCAGACGCTCTGTGAGAAATCTGATTCTACAGCTGTGGCAAGCCAAGACTTTCACGAAAACAGCTCTCTCGGCATTCCAGAAGCTACAGTTTCCCCTTGCTTGGACTCTGGCTTCTTAAAAGGCTTGAAGTATAATGATGGTTCTTACACAGGTTCTCTCTCCCCGGTATGACATTTTGTGCATGTGATATATGGTAAAGACGCGACATTGAGATACTGTGATAGGTTTTTACACAGCTTGATAGTCTGTCCAAGACATTTTGCTTTCGTGGTCTATGATGGAGATGCAACATTGAGATACTGCAGTGGTTCTTGCACAGCTTTCTTCTCCTTAAAAAATAGACACAACATTGAAATAATTTAATGCATGTTAATTTAGTTCTTTTTGCCATTGATCCACTTGTATTCTGATCTTGTATGATTGATAGTCCGAATGATGCTTTCAAGCCCCATAAAAGAGTTCAACATAGCTGATTGTCTTTTTCCTTTTTTCCCTGGAATAGCACAAATTGAATGGTAAGAGTGAATCAGTGCGAGTATGCATACTAACGCAACTGAATTATTATTTTTTTTTTAAATAAATTCATATTCATGTCTAATTAATTGACTATGGGCTTGAATTCCCAAATCCAAGGAGCTCAACTGAGTACAAGCCGTGACTGAAAATGGTTAAGATTATCAAGAAAAATGCAAATCCTTTGAGGTTGGGTATAGAAGTGGAAAGTTCCTCATAAATTAAATGCATTGTAAATAAAGAGAAAAAAAATCATAGAGCACAAAGGAAATATAATAATTTAAAAGTAATTAGTACAACAGTGAAAACTGTATGAATCAATATCAAAATTGTTAAATCATTCTGTTAATGGAAGTTGGAGAGTGGACAATAAGCTGTGGTATTTATGGGTCTGCTCAGAAACCGAACTTGAAAGCACCAGCATGGGAATCTACTACTGAGTCCCAGAAAGAAAGTTTTTTCTGTCGAGCCTTTTTCTCTTCTGATTTCTGCATCAAATGATTGATGGTTCCTGGATAGGTTGCCTCAATAGCATTCTTAAACTTATCATACAAATTCACACGGTCATGTGTTCCAGATACAAGCTCACTTGCATTTGGCCTCTTAAGAAACTCCAAAACATTCACCAAATTTCTCCTGCAGCACAGAACACCAAATATATGCATCATTTAAGATAATGCATAAGCATATGCATAAGATAAGTCTTAACATGTCTTTAAGCAAAAGTAAAGAGATCGAGCCATTTTTTTTTGGATGAAGCAGTAAAGACAAGGCCATTATCTATTACTAATTTGTTGCTGATGCCAACCAAGTATTTGCTAAGATCTAAAGATACATTATATTTGCTAACCGACAAAGAGATAAACTAAGCCATCTCCCTGAAGTACTAATGAGTTCAGCATGTCTTGGAGATGGAAATAAAACACATTATATTTGTTCATTTTCTAACACATGGTCCTGAAGTCTAAGACTTAAAATCGTCCTGCCACTCTTATTTCAACTGCAATCTATTTAAAATAAGTGATGAGGAAATTGATACATTGAATGCAGGTTCTGCTCTGGATTGAACAGTTATATTTAATAATTAGATATAATTTCCTTGAATTGCTGCTCTAATTATTAACTTATGAAAGTTTATGAGAGACCAACCTTAAATGGGGTATTAGGATTCTGATAAGATAAAGAACAATCCTAAAACCTTTCTTAAATATGATTATGGAATCTGCTTTCAGTGATCTGATGAAATTCACAAAGATCATTTTGCAAAACTGTCAACATTATAAAAACAAACGAAAACACACACCTGCTAACATAATTCTGTGTAATGGCAACAGATTCTTCCAAGTTGATCACCAAATGCCACCATCCATTGGGCACAAAAATCACTTCCCCAGCCTTACAGATGCACTCAATAGGTCTTTTCCCCCAATTTTTTGTTGCACCATAAAAGTTCATGAACCATTCAATTATGGAAACAGGACATGCCACCTCTGCACCATCTGGGCTGGGATGTACCCCTGGTGGTATCACATCAGGTGGGAACAAAATCCATTTCTTAGACCCCTTTATCACCGCATTCCAAGCTGATGTAGAATTAGGATCAATGTGGAATGATGAACCAGACCCTGTTGGTCCAATTATGATCCACCTATAATCAGGTCTCTCATTGCCTAGTACACTAAACAAATCCTCCCTGAAATACATTGGAACTTCATATTCTGAACCCAAAGTGGGAACCTTCTCAGCAAATTTCGGGTCAAAAAGATACAATGGCCTTTCTTCCCTCACTTGATCTCCATACGTAAAATATTCCTCAAGCTTCATCTCTACTGGCCCAACTGCAAATTTGGCATCACCACAAACCTTAAGTAAATAATCCCTATCCCATTTCAGCAGTGCAGCCCAATTATCCATACACCCTTCCAACAATACTGGTTTATTTGGTTCCTCAAAATTCAACACAAATTCCTCAATAGAAATACCCTTCTTTCTAACTATATTGTCTCTATCAAGCCATTCAGGTTTCATTTCAAGATTAGCACATAACCAACTTTGGAAAAGATAATCAGAGTAAAAGTCTGTAACTTTCATATTTAATGTCCCCATTCCAGAAACATCAAATGAAGGGTAAAACGAAGCAATGTAAGTGGATTTCCATGACCCATTAAACAAAAACCCACCATTTAAATTATACAATACTAGGTTTCTCCATAGAGGCTCATGATTAGCAAAAACATATAAAGATTTACTCACAGAAGCCAAAACTCCCAAGTGGGTTCCATCAAGAAGGCCGAGAATATCAAGAACTAGCTCATCAGTTAAGGTTTGAAGATTCCCTAAACCTGTGATTCTTGAGTTGATAGAACCTGGATTGAGGTACAGATTTCCAAGTGGCTGAACCCCATGAGTGTGAGATGGAGCTGAGTTTTTAAGGCTAAACCCTGCTGTCTCTTCTCCAATATCTTCAATTTCTTGGTCTTCCTGGTGATTTTGGTGAAGTGATTCTTGGTTTGTGGAAATGGGTTCTTTTTTCCTTCTTGAATTATTCTTGTTTCTGGCTTTGGTTTTGGTTTTGATTTTAGTCTTTATACCTTTGTTTTTAATGGTTTTATACAACAAGTTTCTGCAGCGTAGCATTGCGGCGGCGACTCTCCTCGTTCAAAGAGGATCCGCCGAAGATGGAGGTAAAGCAAGAAGGGTATAGCACCAGTCACTTAGGGCGTTTCCAGGACTTAATAGGGAGAAGAAACAGTACCAGTCTTTGGTTCTGGGCCGTCGAAATTATGTTTAACGGTCTTCTGGACTAGGAGATTGGACCCTTTTTGGGCTTTGTACGAATAATTTGGAGATTTTTACAGAAATACTGAAAAAATAAGAAAAAAGTTTTATTTTTACTGTTAATAAAATATTTTTTAAAAAATATTATATATCTAAAAAAAAATTTAAAAATATGATATATATTAAATATATATCAAAATATATATTAAATATATACTAAATATATATGAGAAATCATATTTTTGAAATATAAAAATATAAAAAAAAAAAGTTAAAAAAAAAAGAGAGTAATTTTCTAAAAAAATTTGTGTTAGTTTCAGAAAGATTACGTAATCTTTTATAAATTATTTAAAAAATAAAAAAGTTAAATACACTCCAATATTTCAAATACACTTTCTTATTTTTTCACTCTATGCATCTTCAAGTATTTTAAAATTAATTTATATATATTTTAATATATTTTTAAAATATATCATGTTGATTCTTCAAAATTTTAAAATATCATATTGACTTCCACAAACTTTTTAAAATTAAATTTTATACCTACATATTTTTAATATATTTTTAAAATTGGCCTCCTTAAAATTTTAAATTTTTTATTTTAGGTTATATTTTTAAAATATATATATTTAACCACTTTTAAATTTTTTAAATTTTATTTATTATATATATATTTCATAATTTTCTTAAAATATATATAAATTGCCTAAATTTTAAGATTTTATTTATTATCAATATTATATTTATATGTAAATAAATACTGATTTCGTCCCATGATAAAAAAATTTATTTTTTTTAATATATTTTAATTTAATTGTCTCATTTTCTAATTCAAACTAAATTTTATTTTAACAATAATTACACTATTATTAAACAATGTGTTGTAAATAGAGATAATAATTAAGAGATATAAAATATTATTATTAAAAAATATGTTAAAAATAGAAATAATAATTAAAAAATATAAAATATGAAAGAATTAGGAAGATGGAGGGAGATTAAAGTAATAAATAAATTAAAATAATAAATGAATTAAAATAGATTTTTTTTTTTAATAATTATGTATTTTACAATTAAGATATTTATTATAGGATAAAAAAATATTTTACAATATAATAATAATGCTAAAAATTTTAAAATTTTTATATTAACCTTATAAATTTGAATTTTTTTTATTCAAGATTATTTTTAACTTAAACTCTAAGAGTCTAATTTCGTCCTGTAACTGACTATATTATCTACACAATTTTACAAGTTACAATGTGGTTAATTACTTGTATTAATTATAAATTATTTTAAAAAAATACATATATATATTTTCTCTTTTTTTAGTGTTTACAGTTAAATAAATGTAATTTTAATATTTATAATATTAAGTTAAAAGTAACAAATTATTTAATAAATATAAAAATTGTATAACTAAAAAATTTTAAAATTATAATTCATTAACACATTATTTATCATAATAAGAGAAAATGAATGTATGTAAACTAGTAAAATAAAATAAAATAAAATTATTGAGTTAAAATTAGAAAAAAACTAGGATGAAGTTTGTTTAAGATTGTTAGGATGTATTTAACTATTTAAAAAATAAAAAACCATCCAAACCTATTAAAGATAAATATTATTCTTTGTAACGTAAATATATGCTGTAGGAAGATATGAAATCACTCTTATAATAAATAATAAAAGGCTAAGACCTATTTGGTTTAGCTTGCTCAGAGTTAAGTAACTAATAGTAAATATTCAATAAAATTATTATTATTTATTAATTGATAATATGTTTAATAAATATTAAGAATAAATATTAATATTTATTTTTTTATTTATTTAAAAGATAATCTGTTTCAAAAAAAATTCTAAATTAGATATTTTGTAAATAATTATTTAATTATCTAATAACTAATAATTATCACTAATTAAATAGACTTGATACAGCTGCTATTGAGAATTAAAAAACTAACAATTAAATAAATAAAACTTACCAAACACTCATTAAATAAAAAATACAATCTAATACTAAAGTTAAGCAATTCGTGTAGTGTAATATTAAAATGCTAATACAATTTTTTTATATTAATATGATTAAAAAATATTAAAAAAATTAAAATTGTTTTATTTTTTGATACTTTTTAATATATGTTTTTATATTTTTATTTTTATATTAAGATATATTATTTTTAATGTATGAATAAAACATTCATAATATTCTCTAAAAAAATATAAATAAAATTAAATAAATTTATTTTAAAATAAATTGAATAAGATAAAGAATAGAGATTTTAAAATATTTTAATTATAATTATTATCATTTAAAGTAATAATTAAGTCAATTTTTTTATTTTTCTCCCACTTAACATATTATCATCTAAAGTGTAAATGAAAAAACAAAAACCATATTGTAAGTTGGAAGTGCACTCTCCTTTAATGCAAGGGTCCAAAATCTATTATTCTGATATGATATATAAAGCATCTTTGATTTGATGCTTAAATCACTAAAAACTTGAATCTTGAAAAGAATTGCAACTAGTTTGTTTGGGTGGAGCAAGGCTCCTCCACAACCTTAGGAATTTGAAGGATCAGAACCTAATTATAATATTCACACTCTTTCAATTGCCATGATTAGGACTAGCATAAGCTTTTAATTAATTTATTTATCTTGGATAATAGAAGTAGTCAATCACATTTCCTGTCATTTATTCATTAGTTCTTAATTCTGTTTAACTTCCTAATTAAACAAAATTCTTCACCATTAAAACAATACTAAAGAAGATAGTTATAATAGTAGAGTCTTCCTATTTTATTTGAAATTCTATTAACGACAAATTGAATGAATATCTATAACTCCAATGGAGGAGTGTTTTTCTAAAAGAAGTTTAAGATTCAAATAAATTAAGAGAGTGTTTGGATGTTTTTAAAATGGATATCAAACGTTGTTTTAAAGTTTAAAAAATGTTAAACGAATTTTTGGAATGTTTGATAGATTAATTCACAATGCCGTTTTGAAACTTAAAAACAGAAGAATTTTAAGCTAAACATGTCAACATATTTTTAAAATAATATTTTTTAAATTTTATTTTTTAAAATTAAAATTTTACCCAAACACCCTTTCAATAAAGTTAGGAGATGTGATTTTGCGCCTCTTTCTTTTTTTTGTAGTTCCAAGAAATCTCAACATATTCCCTCAAAAAATTTCAAAACCGAATCAATCAACGCCTTATTTAGTATTCCTTCCATTAGTTGCTTTGTTCTTTTATTAGATTAGCAGTTAATTTAAACAGTAAATTACTATTTAACCTTTTAAATTTATTAAAATGTAAATTTTATCGAGTTAATTTCGTTATATTAATCAGTATAATCATAAAAAATTCACGTAAAATTTTTCTTTATATCGAAACACCGTTGTTTAAATACCAAAATAGCAGGTCAATTTTCACTTCCTATAGCCACCTCTTATAACTCTTTTTATGCAGCAAGCAAATACTGAAATTTTTTAAAGTTCAAGCGTGTTAATTAATTAATTTATCTTGAACAATATATTGAATAAACTTTCCTTCTTATCATTTTTGCATCAGTTCTCGATGTTGTTTGTGTTCCTTAATAAGCAAGTTTCTTTTCTACTTAAACAACAAGAATCACCACTAAACAAAGATAATTAAAACAAAAGGTTAAGTTAATCACATCTTTTTTTCATTACCATAAATTTTGTAATCTAATATAGAATATATAAATAAAAAGTAAAGTGGTCATTCTATTATTAATAAAAAAGAAAAGACAATTTTTTTCTAGTTAAAAACTTAAAATTATATGTTCAATAATTAAAGAAAAAAAAAATGAAAGGCGGACAATTGGCCACCATTTCATACATGTGGCTTTGCCAACTGCCTACTTCTTTTTTATTTACTCTCAACTATTTTTTTTTTTTTATTTTTACAAAGCCTATTAATTTAAAATATTCTGAATTTTTCAAATTTTTATAATTTTATTCTATCATTGAAAATAGATTGTTATACTTTAAATTTTTAAAATTGTTTATAATTATATATTGAAAATAAATTATTGTAATTCAAATATATATATATATATATATATATATATATATATATATATA